>NW_026506474.1:0-15519 GCF_026875155.1 Cherax quadricarinatus
TCTTTTTCTTAGAGGAATAAGCCTTGTGCATACATCGAGTGCCACCGAGTTAATCTGTTCTAGGCATAAGTTGGGCTCTGTGTTGCTTAGTGTATCTTCCAAGTTTATATCGGTTAGGACTTGGTTTACTTGGTCCCACTTTATGTTTTTGTTATTGAAGTTGAATTTGGTGAATGCTCCCCCGTGACTAGTCTCATTTTGTCGGTCTGAACCTCAATTATGTTGTGATCTGAGTATATTGTTTTTGATATGGTGACATTTCTTATCAGATCATCATTGTTAGTGAAGATGAGGTCTAGTGTATTCTCCGGTCTAATAGGCTCTATTATTTGCTGGTTTAAATTGAATTTTGTGCAGAGATTTAAAAGCTCGTGCGAGTGTGAGTTTTCATCAGAGCTGCCTCCTGGTGTTATTACTGCATCAATATTATTTGCTATATTCCTCCATTTTAGGTGCCTTAAGTTGAAATCCCCCAGGAGCAAGATGTTGGGTGCAGGAGCTGGAAGATTTTCCAGACAGTGGTCAATTTTTAACAGCTGTTCCTGGAATTGCTGGGATGTTGCATCCGGAGGCTTGTAGACTACCACAATGACTAGTTTTGGTTCTCGACCTTTACTGCTAAAACTTCCACTACATCATTTGAGGCATTAAGCAGTTCTGTGCAAACAAGTGACTCTGCAATGTACAGGCCAACCCCCCCCCCCTTTTGCCTGTTCACTCTGTCACATCTGTATAGGTTGTAACCTGGGATCCATATTTCGTTGTCCAAGTGATCCTTTATGTGGGTCTCAGTGAAAGCCGCGAACATTGCCTTTGCCTCTGCAAGCAGTCCACGGATGAAAGGTATTTTGTTGTTTGTTGCTGGCTTTAGACCCTGTATATTTGCAAAGAAGAATGTTATCGGACCGGCATTAGTATCTGTATCTGTTGGTTTGGAGTGGAGGCCATCGTTGTGGTTCCACTCCAGGAATGACTGGATTTGGTGTACGATTTCTGCCATTTCCTGCCAGTTTTTTTTCCTTCCTGGCACTATTCCTCTCCCTCTTGAGTGGGTGTGGCTACCCAGGTTTTCCCATGGCCTGGATGTTTTGTATCTTTTTGTCCCCTTTAGATGGTATGCCTGGCAATTTAAGTTATAGCACAGTCTTTCCTGTACTGAAGAGGTACACATTTCAGGGTGAAAAAGCTTACAGGAAGGGAGTTTGCATTTTCCTGTTGTCATATGGGCATGGCATTTTCTAGGGTGGTCATAGTTGCATGTCCCATCTGTTTTTCCAGATTTCCCATGCCAGCAGATACCAAGTGCATAGTATGTGCACAGGCTTGGTTACCACTTGCCTTGGGTTTCTGTGACTGTATTCCCTGTTGGTGCATGTTTCCCTGTCTTACTTCTATCATCCCTAGCACCAACAATGGAGCTCCCACCAGTTGTTTTTGGTAATTTATCCTCAGTATTGCTATTGGAGTCCTCTTGTTTGCTATTTCCTGCGGTATTTCTAGTTTGCAATATTGGTTTTATCTTATCTTTGACTACACTTGTTTCCCTACTATGGCTCCTGTCCCCTATGAGGTCATTTATATGTTTTCCTTCCTGCGTATAATTCCCGACTACCTGGACAAAATCTCCAGCTTCACCATTACTGTCTCCCAGGACAGCACCTCCAGCTTCACCATTACTGTCTCCCAGGACAGTATCTCCAGCTTCACCATTACTGTCTCCCAGGACAGTATCTCCAGCTTCACCATTTCTGTCTCCCAGGACAGCACCTCCAGCTTCACCATTTCTGTCTCCCAGGACAGCACCTCCAGCTTCACCATTACTGTCTCCCAGGACAGCACTATCAGCCCCACATTTACTGACTACCAGGACATCACCTCCAGCCTTACAGTTTGTGACTACATGGCCAGTATCAAGGGCAGTACCATTCAGCCCAGACTTTTTATGTTCCCATTTGTTGTAGAAAGCTTCCAGGTTTTCTATGAAAGCAGCTTTGATGTTGTCCTCTTTTAATACCCTTGTGATTTTAGTCCACAGATTTTCCTCATTTGGGCATACCCAAAAACACCCTTTTCTGTTTTAATACTGCTTGTAGCTAGTTCTGGGATATCTGCACAAGGGGCGTGACACCAATTTCCACAAAAATGACAATTTATCCATGTGGAAGCCCGTTTGTTTGACTGACCACAGACTACACACAGCTTCATAATGATTTGAATGGTTGATTTACTGCAATTCTACTAGCCAACCTCTTGAATATTCTATTAATAACCTCCTTAAATGAAGCTCTAGCTATTTGTATTTCTGTTTCTAACTGTTTTTGTATATTGGACAGCTTTCCGTCACGTTCCTGATTTTTAATGTTTGTGTTTATAAGGGCGCCTACAACCCCATCCGTTTACAGTCTGCTTTATTGTCCAACGAAACCGTTTGGAACCAGTCCCGGGTTCGGACCAGTCAAGGGTTCGGACCAGTCAAGGGTTCGGACCAGTCGATCTGATCTGATCAGTGGGTCACTTATTTAAACGTACTGGTCGGTGATTTGAGCTAACACATGAAGGATCTACTGGAAATTATCTACCCGAGTAATATGTGATTTGACTGATACAAAAGTATAACTTGCGTGTTGAAGAAATCGGTGACTGCTGGCACTCCTACAATGACGAACGGTCGACCTCCACCCTTGTTTATCAATCTCTGTATCTAGCTTTTCTTTTTTTTTTTTTTCCGTCTCCACCACAATAAATGCTATATTATCACTATAGTTGACTGGTGCAAATTTTTGAGGAAGGACGCTTTTTCTGTAGTAATAATTGCTTCTCGTTGTGTATATTGCGACCGCTGGTAACTACAGGTTATATGAAATTCACAGTAACGTCTGGTATTTCAAGAAAAAAGAAACTAATGAAAGTCACTCCACTCCACTAAGTACCATTATAATACTGGTTAGTTGCTACTACAACACTGTAATCTGCTATTCACTGGTATCACTAGATTATATGCGAGTACTCTAGCAGGCCAGGAAGATTATTAAAACAGCTGACCTGCGGTAAGTTTTTGGCGACTTCTAGCACCTGCCTCTATAGGCTTATCACTTCATTTACAAATTCACCTGTTTTCAAATGACACTTTAGCCTTTTTTCATCAATATATGGGGAGCCACGGTAGTTTTAACTATACACTATGTATCTAAATTTTTAATCAGGGAAAAAAAACTTTTTTTCCTCGTCACAAAAGTTCAATTATTTTTATTTTTTTCCCCCGGGACCGGGGCCATGTTTCCCCTCTGGCATTTAAAACCCCTGCAAAGGTAGTGCACACTTTTTCCCTTTTTTGACTCAGTGTATAATGTTTTCCCCCTGAAAATTTTTTTAGCAGATGCGATTGATACAATGTTATGGCCCTTTTGAAGGTGAGATCCTCCGACAAAAATCACCCCCGGTCTTTGACTTTTGGTTTTTTTCGCTCTATTTTGGGGCCCCAAAAATTTGTTTTGTACTCTGATAAAATTTTAAATTTTTCCTAATTTTACCATGTCTGAGAAATTAAAATTTTCTCACCCTTTAACTTCATATTGTTTTCTGATGCCCACTGAAAGTTTTGGGTTTAAAATGTCCGCCTGGACCCTTTGGGCAGGTCTGCAAGGGGAAGACACTGTCAGGGCGGGTTTCGGGTGCCCATAGAGAGATAAGCGATGTTTCCCAGGTTCTTCGTATTGATGTTTCTTCTGTGGTATAAGTCTTGAGTTTCTTTAGTTAATTAAAGGTTGTGTGAATTGCTTTTTGTACAAAGGCTTTCCCCTTTGTATTCAGCCCCTTTTTTGCATTTTGGGTGTTCTGAAATGCGTGTTTGGGAGGTCCCCCTTGATGTTTCGCCCCATTTTATTTGTTGCAGTCTTTACAAGGGATTATGTATACCCCTGCAGAGGATGGGGCTTGCCCTGTCTACTACTGGTAAATGTCTTGATGGTGTGGTTGTGGGGGGTAGTTTACTTGGAATGATTTTTTGGCAAAGAGGGTTGGAAACTTTTTGGGGAAAAGGGTTTTTGGGTTGGGGAGGACAATGTATCTCTTCTGGGCCCGTGTTTCTCGGGGTGTGTTAAAAGATGTTTAATGCCCGCCGTCTGCGTCTTGATAAGTAAACGGGGAAATATTTGGAGTTTTGGAAAATACTTGTTCCCAATTATAGTGCTTTTCTTCCTAAAGGAACTCTTTGGGGCTGCAGTTTCTGAGTGCATAGGAAAAAAAGCCTTTTAATACCCCCACGTTTGGTTTTGGTGTCGGGGTTTGAAAAGTAAAAGTGGAGAACACTTTTTTGGGTTTGGGGGTTTTTTGGGGGATAGATTTTAAAAAACGAAGTTCGTGGTAAACTTTCCCAGAGCAGAACACCCAAGGGAAAGGAAGAGTGTTGTCGACTTCTTTTTCCCAATGTGAACGGGGTTTGAAGGCCGACCGGGTTGAGCTTTTTTTGGGGAGAGCTTGAAGTTGAAGCGTTTAGATTATGAGGAGAATGTCTAAACAAAAAAGGGACCCAGGTGACGGGACGAAGGAATAATGGGGGAAAAACCCCGTTCGGTTTTTAATGCTCCATGTATATTTCGCCGGGAAAGTGCACTGAGTGGCGAACCCAGGGGTAGTCCAAAAGCCCCGGGTTTAAAAGGGTTTGTTTTTCAAAGGGGGAGAAAAAGGGTAAAGCCAACACATAGTTCAAAAAAGGGTCAAATGAAATCGTGGCGGGAAGGGGGAAGAAAAAATGAATCGTCTTTTTTTCCGGGGCGAAAGGGGATCGAGGGGTTTTGTGTAGTGGGGTTCTTTGGTGAAAAAGGGAAGTCACGTCAAGGCGGGAAAGGGTTTTCTTGTTCCTGATGTTGATTTTGCAAATTTGCGATTGAGAAGATCACCCGAGGGGTTTGAGATTTTCTGGCCCTGATAGTCCCCAAAGGGGTTTAGAGAGGGGGTTTGGCGAAATTCCTGAAAAGCTGGGGGGGGGAAATCCCTTTTCCCGGGATATCCCCCCAAAGGGGAACCGGGGCTTGGGGTCTTTGGCGGGCCGTCATTCGGGCGGGTTTGGGGGTTTGCTGGGCATAGTGTGCAAAAATTTTTTTTAGTAATTTTTCTTAGTAATTTTTTAGAAAGGTTGCCCCCTTGGGGGGGGTTAGTTGTAGGGGTTTTGTAGGAATCTGGGTCTTTAAAGGGTAATTGAGCATTTTTTTTCCTGTAATCGTCATTTTTTCATGATAAAAAACACCACCTCCTTTATCAGGGGTGGTGCCCCTAAGGGTTTCCTTTGTTTCTCCCAAAACCTTTGATTGCTTAAAGTAACGTCGGGGTATAAACTGGGGAGCTCCCGGTTTTGAGATGGCTGCCTGAATAGGGCCTTGAAGATACCCTTTTTTGGAAAATCGGAGAAATTGTGTTGTATTTTTTGGGCGAGGAAAAATTGAGACTTTTTTTGGTTTTCCCGAAATTCCTGTTGCAAATTTTGGGGGGCCAAAGTGAGGGCTTAAATTTCTGTGGTTGACAGGGGGCCCGAGTTTAAAGTTTTTTGAAAAATTTTCAGGTTTTCCAAAACTTTTCCCCAATTTTAATATTATCGAAAGAGTGTTTGTGGGGTTTCGATTTTCTTTTTCTGTTAAACATTCGCTGGGGTAACTCTGCTGCGAATGATTTCGGGGGGGGGGCGTCGGTTCATGTTCCCCCGGGAGTGTTTTGCCTTGCGGGGTTTGGGGAGAAAACCCTTCCTTTGTACCCTTTGTTTTGTCATCTGCACACTCAAAAAGGGTGGTCCGAGCTGTAGGGGAGAAAGGGGGTTTGATGTTGGCAATTTGAGGAGGTTTTAGATTTTGGAAAGGGCCCTTTTTTGGGATGCAACACGAAAAAAATTTGTGTCTTTTGCGAAGTGAGTAAGCTATATAAAAAGGTCCAGGTATTCCTGTGTGAAGGTTCCATTTCTACTCCCCAGTTTTTCCACAAAGGAAAAAAGGCAAAGTGCCCCTTTAAAAAACAGGTGAAATTTTTTAAATAAAAGTGATAACCCCTATAAAGGCGGGTTTGCCAAAGCGCCAAAAAACTTCCCACGGGTCAGGTTTTTAATTTTTTCCGGGCCTGCTAGGAAACTCGCATATAATCTAGTGAAAACCAGTGGATAGCAGAAAAAAAAATACAGGTTTTTTTTTAGCAACTAACCAGTATTATAAGGGTACTTAGTGGATTTGGAGTGATTTTCATTAGTTTTTTTTTTCCTTGAAATCCGGGGGACTTACTGTAAAATTTCATAAAACCCTGTATTTTACCAGGGGTTCGAAATTTTTACACAACGAGAAGCAATTATTACTACAAAAAAAGGCGTCCTTCCCCCAAAATTTGCACCAGTCAACTATAGTAAATTAATATACATTTATTGTGGTGGGGGAGGGAAAAAAAACAAAAATAGAAAAGCCAAATACAGCGATTGAAAAAACAAAGGGGTTTCGACTTTTACTTTTCATTGCAGGACTGCCAGATATCCCCGGGGCTCTTAAAACACGCAAGTTATATTTTTGTATCAGTCAAACACTATTACTGGGGTAAAAATTTTCCCAGTAGATCCTTCATGTGTTAGCTCAAATCACCGACCATATTTTTAAAAAAAGTGCCCCACTGATCAAGCAGATCGACGGCCAAACCCTTGACGGGGCCCCGGCCCCTTGACGGGGTTCCAAAACCCGGGAATGGTTTCAAACAGTTTCTTTGGGAAACAATAAAGCAGATGAAAATTTGGAGGGGTTTTGTGGGCGCCCTTATAAACAAAAAACATTAAAAATCGGGAAAACGTAAAGGGTTTAAGCTGTCCAATAAAAAAAAAGATTTTAAAAACAGGAAATAAAAATACCCTAGAGCTTCTTTTAAAGGTTATTAATATAATTTTTTTCAAGAGGTTGCTAGTAGAATTGCGTAAATAAACCTTTTAAAATCATTAAAAAGCGTGTGTAGTCTGTGGTCAGTCAAACAAACGGGTTTTCCCCAGGGAAATAAATGTCATTTTTGGGAAATTGGTGTCAGGGGCCCCTTGTGCAGATATCTCAAAACAAAGCTAAAAGCAGTTTTAAAAAACAGAAAAGGGTTTTTTTGGGTATCCCCAAATGAGGAAAACCCTGGGGAACTAAAAATCAAAAAGGGTTTATTAAAAGGGGAAAACATAAAAGCTGCTTTCATAGAAAACCGGGAAGCTTTCTACAACAAAGGGAAAAAAAAAAAAGTCGGGGCCCTAAATGGTACCCCCTTTGATACGGGGCCATGTAGTCACAAACTTTAAGGCTTTGGGGGTGATGTCCTTTGGGAGTCAGTAAATGTGTGGCTGATAGTGCTGTCCCGGACAGTAATGGTGAAGGGTTTGGGGGTGCTGTCCCCGGGGGACAGAAAATTTTTGAAAGCTGGAGGGGGCTGTCCTGGGGGCCAGTTTTTTGGTTGGGAAACTGGGGGATTTTGTCCCGGTAGTCGGGAAATTTTACCAGGAAGGAATAAAATATAATGACCTCATAAAAGGGGGAAAGGACCAAAAGTAGGGAAACAAAATGTAGTCAAAGGGTAAAAATAAAAACCAAATTTGCAAACTAAAATACCGCCCGGAAATAGCAAACAAGATGACACCAATAGCCCAAAAGGAGGAAAAAATTTCCAAAAACAATGGGGGGGGCCCCCATTGTTGGTGCAAGGGGGGATAGGGAAAAAGACAGGAAACATGCCCAACAGGGAATACCCGTCCCGAAACCCAAGGGAAACGGAAACCAAGCCTATGGGACATACTATGCAATTGGTATCTGCAGACATGGGGGGAAAACTGGAAAAACAGACCGGGGCTGCAAAATAGACCACCCTAGAAAAAAAGTTCATGCCCATATGAAACGGAAAAAACAAACTCCCCTTTTGTAAGTTTTTTCACCCTGAAAGTGTTTCCTCTTGGGGACAGGGGAAAGGGCTGGGGGCTTTAACTTAAATTTTCCAGGCATTTTTATCTAAAAAAGGGGGCAAAAAGATACAAAACATCCAAGGGAAAGGGGAAAAACCCGGGGACCACAGCTCCCCCCTCAAGAGGGAGAGGTTTTTTTGTTTCAAAGGGAAAAAAAAAAAACTGGCAAAGGGAAAAGGCAGAAACGTACACCAAATCCGTCATTCCCGGAGTGGAAAACCCCAGTCGATGGGCCCCCATCCAAACCAAATTTCAGATACTAATGCCGGAAAAAAAAACCCCCCCCCGTAAACCCAACCCAAAACCACCAGTCCCATAACATTCTTCCTTTTGGAAAAAACAGGGCTAAAAACCCGCCCAAAAAAACAACAAAATACCTTTTATTCCCCTGGGCTGCTTGCAGAGGCAAAGGCAATGTTCGCGGCTTTCACTGAGACCCACAAAAGGATTTACTTGGGCAACGAAAAATGGATCCCAGTTTCAACCTTACAATGTGACAGAGTGAAAAAGGCAAAAGGGGGGTTGGCCGTACATTGCCGAGTTTACTTGTTTGGGACAGAAAATGCTTAATGGCCCCAAATTTACGTAGTGGAAGTTTTTTGCAGTAAAGGTCGAGAACCAAAACCTAGTTTATTTTTGGGGTCTACAAGCCTCCCGGGTGCAACATCCCACAATTTCCCGGGAAAAGCTGTTTAAAAAAAATTTCCACTGTCTGGAAAAAACTTCCACTCCTGCAAACCCCCCCCCCCCTTGTCCCGGGGGTTTCCAAATTAAGGCAAACCCAAAATGGAGGAAAATAGCAAAAAATATTGTTGGGATAATAAAAACCAGGAGGCAGCTCTGATGAAAAACTCACACTCACACGAGCTTTTAAATCTCTGCACAAAAAATTTAATTTAAAAACCCGCAAAAAAATAAGCCCACTAGACCCGGAGAATACACTAGGGGCCCCATCTTCAAATAACAATTTATGATCTGATAAAAAATGTCACCAATCAAAAACAAAAATTTTCTCAGGGTCACAACATAATTGAGGTTCAGACATGTAAAGGTGGAGGCCCCCTGACCGCAAAATGAGACTAGTCACGAGGGAGCATTCACCAAATTTTAACTTCAATAACAAAAAAAATAAAGTGGGGGCCCAAATAAACCAAGTCCTAAACCCATATAAGCTGGGAAATTTCACTAACAACACAGACCCCAACTTATGCCAGAAAAAGTTAACCGGTGGCACTCCCCATGTATCACCCAAAGGGGTTTTTCCTCTAAAAAAAAAGGAGGAAATTGAAAGTAAAATAGAAAGAGACAGGCGCTCCCTTTAAAAGGCGACGGAAAAGAAGAACAGGGGCTAAAAAAAGGTCAAAATTTTCGAAATGCGAGGGGGACACTGGCAGAGAAATAACAAGCCCTCAATTGGGTAAAGAATCCCCTTTTGGAGGCAGGAAAAAACGGGGGAAGGGAAATAAAAAACCCTAAATGAAAAACGAAAGAAAACCCCAAAATATTTCTTCTCCTACCAAATCAAAATCGAGAAAAACGTCCGATTGGGCCCCTACTTAAACAAAGGGCCTACACAGATGCCCGCAAGGGGAAAAGAAATGAGCTACTCAAGTCCCAATATGAAATCAGTTTTTTTGCAAAACCCTAAACCCAATGAGAGTCGAAGATCAAAATGAAAAATTTTTTTAGGGAGCCACAAAAATTTTAAATTTAAAACAAGCCTATCCGATGTTATCCGCGCCAAATGACTTTGAACCGGCGATAAATGACATGCCCATGCACTCTGGCCCCCGGGCCGAAATCATGGGGAAAACCCTGTTTCATCAAGAAAATGCAAATGCCCCTAAACATGCGGTTTTTCGAAACCCTTCATCTAAAAAAAAAAACCCCAAGACCTTATTTTTTTAACCCCCTTTTTTTAATATCCCTCTTCCATTTTTGCACTTTGATCATATCTTCCCTTATTCTTCGTCTTAAAGTGAATTTGTTTTAAAAAAAGGGGAAAGGGTTTCTTCAATTTGCTCTTTGTACGCAAGATTTCTAATGCTAAAAAAAATTTAAATTTTGTCATTTTTTCGCTGAATATTTTCCAACTAAAATTTTTATGTAGTAGGTTGGTAACAGCAAACCCCCCAGGGAAGTAAATACCCTCCTGGGCCCGAACTGTGAAACAAAAAACCCTTTTTTGTTTTGCAGGGTGGTAGGGTTTTCTGGTTTCTTTTTTTTGTCTCATAAACACGCTAAGATAACAGGGTATCTTTCTACTCCTATTACACTTTGGTCAACTTCACAGACACGAAAATGCAAAAATATAATATACATACATCTTGGGTTTTTCCCCCTTTTTCTTTAAAAGCTCTTGTTCTTTTTTATTTCTTCTATTTTCCAAAGGGGAAGTGGAAAAAAATCTTTTCCCCCGTAACCATGCGTGTCGTATGAGGGACAAAAAGCCGGGAGCAATGGGCTAGTAACCCCTTCTCCCGTATACAATTACTAAAAAAAAAAGGGAAGGGAAAAAATTTATAAAACTGGGGTTTCTTAAATGTGCGGGGTGTAGTGCGGAGACAAAAACAATGATTGCTGATGTTTGGGAAAGAAAAAAAGTTGGATGTCCTGGCCCCCAAGCGAAACAAAGCTGAAGGGGGGAGGTTTTTCAGGGGGGGGAAAAAAATGGGGTTTAAAAATTTAAAATTCTGAGAGAGTTAGGGCAAAGGGAAGGGGGAGCAGTAATTTTTAAAATGAACAGTTAAAGGGGGGAGAAAAGAGAATAAGAAAAAGGGGTAAATTCAAGAAAATTTTGTGGATTAAAGTAAAAGGGTTTGGGTGCGAGAAGTGGGTCATAATTTAAAACCCTGTATCACCTGGAGAAAGGGGGTGCCCGAGGAGAGAGAGAGATTTTTTGGGGAAAGTTAAGTGAATGTATAGGGCCCTTTTAACCAAGTGAGGAGTAATTGTGGTAGGGGACCTGGGAAACTAAAATTGGAGAAACTTTTAGAGAGGGTTTTGGGGGTAGGTAAGGGGGGGTTGGGGGGGCCAGGTAAATGATTTAAAGGGAGCCCTTTGAAATTGAACTTTTTTATAAAAGGGGTTTTTGTTATAGGTTAAAACAAAATTTTAAAAAAAAAGAGGGGTAAATAATATACACGATAGAGTGGGGGGAAATAAGTAGTTTGTGGATTATGTAAATTTGGGAAAATAAAAAACTGTTTTAAAACTTCAGGATGTACATTTTAAAAGAGGGGCCACAGAATATCAGATCACTTTTTAGTTTTAGCACACTGAGAGTAAAAGGAGATGGGATACAAGGAGAATAGAAGCATCAGGGAAGAGAGAGGTGAAGGTTTTATAAACTAAAAGGAAAAAGGCATTTTGGGTTTAAAATATAAAAAGCTATTGGAGGGAAAATGGGGGTAATGAGAGAAAAGGGGAATGGGGTCGAAAAGGTATGGGGTTTGTTTAAAAAAAGTAGTGTTAAGTGTTCAGCAGAAATTTTTGGTTTTCAGGAAAGTTGGTGCAGGAGGGAAGAGGGGCGATTGGTGGGAAAGATGATGTAAAGAGAATAGTTTAAAGGGGGAAAAAGTTAGCATATGAGAAGTTTTTACCCAAAATAGAAAATGATGAAAGGGAAGAGTATATGGAGAAAAAAAAAAAAAAAAGAAGTTAAGAGTGGGTGAAGCAAGTAAAAAAAAGAGCAAAAAGGGGAAAAGTGGGGGAGATGTTTTTCAAAAAATTTTTTTGAAAATTTAAAAAAAAGTTTTGGGGGAGTGAGGGTTTAAAAAGTTAAAAAAAGCCCAGAGAACAAATGGATTTGGGCATTAAAAAAAAGGAGAGGAGGTTATTAAATGGAGAGTTAGAGGGATTTAAAATGGAAAGGAAAATTTTTAGGAATTGTTAAATGTTGAAAGAAGGGTAGGGGAAACTGTGTTTTCGTGTAAAGGGCAAAAGGGGGAATAAAATCTTTTGGGTGAGGAAAAGCCAGTTGTGAGTTTGGGGGAAGTTCGTGAGGGAGTAGGTAAAATGAAAGGGGTAAGGCAGCCGGGATTGATGGGATAAAGATAGAAATGTTAAAAGCAGGTGGGATATAGTTTTGGAGTGGTTGGTGCAATTATTAATAAATGTATGGAAGAGGGTAAGGTACCTAGGGATTGGCAGAGAGCATGCATAGTTCCTTTGTATAAAGGCAAAGGGGATAAAAGAGAGTGCAAAAATTATAGGGGGATAAGTCTGTTGAGTGTACCTGGTAAAGTGTATGGTAGAGTTATAATTGAAAGAATTAAGAGTAAGACGGAGAATAGGATAGCAGATGAACAAGAGGCTTTAGGAAAGGTAGGGGGTGTGTGGACCAGTGTTTACAGTGAAACATGTAAGTGAACAGTATTTAGATAAGGCTAAAGAGGTCTTTGTGGCATTTATGGATTTGGAAAAGGCGTATGACAGGGTGGATAGGGGGGCAATGTGGCAGATGTTGCAAGTGTATGGTGTAGGAGGTAGGTTACTGAAAGCAGTGAAGAGTTTTTACGAGGATAGTGAGGCTCAAGTTAGAGTATGTAGGAAAGAGGAAATTTTTTTCCCAGTAAAAGTAGGCCTTAGACAAGGATGTGTGATGTCACCGTGGTTGTTTAATATATTTATAGATGGGGTTGTAAGAGAAGTAAATGAGAGGGTCTTGGCAAGAGGCGTGGAGTTAAAAGATAAAGAAATCACACACAAAGTGGGAGTTTGTCACAGCTGCTCTTTGCTGATGACACTGTGCTCTTGGGAGATTCTGAAGAGAATTGCAGAGATTGGTGGATGAATTTGGTAGGGTGTGCAAAAGAAGAAAATTAAAGGTGAATACAGGAAAGAGTAAGGTTATGAGGATAACAAAAAGATTAGGTGATGAAAGATTGAATATCAGATTGGAGGGAGAGAGTATGGAGGAGGTGAACGTATTCAGATATTTGGGAGTGGACGTGTCAGCGGATGGGTCTATGAAAGATGAGGTGAATCATAGAATTGATGAGGGAAAAAGAGTGAGTGGTGCACTTAGGAGTCTGTGGAGACAAAGAACTTTGTCCTTGGGAGGCAAAGAGGGGAATGTATGAGAGTATAGTTTTACCAACGCTCTTATATGGGTGTGAAGCGGGGGTGATGAATGTTGCAGCGAGGAGAAGGCTGGAGGCAGTGGAGATGTCATGTCTGAGGGCAATGTGTGGTGTGAATATAATGCAGAGAATTCGTAGTTTGGAAGTTAGGAGGAGGTGGGGGATTACCAAAACTGTTGTCCAGAGGGCTGAGGAAGGGTTGTTGAGGTGGTTCGGACATGTAGAGAGAATGGAGCGAAACAGAATGACTTCAAGAGTGTATCAGTCTGTAGTGGAAGGAAGGCGGGGTAGGGTCGGCCTAGGAAGGGTTGGAGGGAGGGGTAAAGAGGTTTTGTGTGCGAGGGGCTTGGACTTCCAGCAGGCATGCGTGAGCGTGTTTGATAGGAGTGAATGGAGACAAATGGTTTTTAATACTTGACGTGCTGTTGGAGTGTGAGCAAAGTAACATTTATGAAGGGATTCAGGGAAACCGGCAGGCCGACTTGAGTCCTGGAGATGGGAAGTACAGTGCCTGCACTCTGAAGGAGGGGTGTTAATGTTGCAGTTTAAAAACTGTAGTGTAAAGCACCCTTCTGGCAAGACAGTGATGGAGTGAATGATGGTGAAAGTTTTTCTTTTTCGGGCCACCCTGCCTTGGTGGGAATCGGCCGGTGTGATAATAAAAAAAAAAAAATAATTTATATCCATTCTGTAATATGGAGACCACAACTTAGCTGTGTAATCTAGATGAGGCCTTACTAATGATGTGTAAAGCTGCAGTATAACCTCTGGATTTCTGTTGCTTACACTTGATATAAATCCCAATAATTTATTTGCCTCATTACGCACGCTTAGGCATTGCTGTCTTGGTTTAAGGTTGCTGCTTACCATAACCCCCAAGTCCTTCTCGCAATCTGTATGGCTAAGTTCTACATTATTTAACTTATAAGTGCTAGGGTTATGGACACTCCCGAGCTTCAGAACCTTGCATTTATCTACATTGAACTGCATCTGCCACTTTTCTGACCAAAAATAGAGATTGTCTAAATCCTCCTGAAGTTCCCTAACATCTACGTTTGAATCAATTATCCTACCTACTTTATGTCATCGGCGAATTTGTTCATATCACTAGTAATACCATCATCAAGGTCATTGATATACATTATAAACAACAACGGGCCTAAGACTCATCCCTGTGGTACGTCACTTATTACAGATCCCCATTCAGATTTAACCCCATTTAAGCATACTCTTTGCTTCCTATTTGTGAGCCATGACTCGATCAATGACAGCACTTTTTCCCAAATGCCATGAGCTGCCACTTTCTTTAACAGTCTCTGGTGCTGTACTCTGTCAAAAGCCTTACTAAAATCTAAGATGGCTTCTTATAATATCAGCTATAATTGACTCTAGTAATTTGCCTACAAATGAGGTTAGAAGAATTGAGACACTTATGCAACACATAGGAATCTTTATTGAAGAAACATTTCGCCACACAGTGGCTTCATCAGTCCAATACAAAGTAGAAATGGGTAAGGAGAGGAGGAGTTTGAGGTAATCAGTCACTCAACCTGGAATCGATGTGTTCAGTCCATCACTCTTGTAGGAAGTGCAGCATAGGTATGTATGTATAATGTTCGCCAAGACCGTAGTCCTGGCACGGGACTCAATCTTGCGATGACCCGTCTCTGGCTCCCGAGGGAGAAAGGTTTCTACAATGATGCAACATATGCTGCTCAAGCACTCTTCTCGTCAGTTCAAATGGTGCATCTCATAAGCGACAACACCATATGTACTCCTAACTGTGGACACTAGCGAGGGGGAGGATATGTCGTTATCACGGGTAACAGCTTGTCTGGTTCATTGACTCCATGGTATAATAGTGTGGCTGTAGTCATCTCTGGGTCCTCTTCGAGAGGGAATACCAGTCCTAGTTGCCTGTGGAGTGTCTCAGTAACTTCGCACGCCAGAAGACAGTATGTTAGGGGGCGCTGGACAACATGCTGGCAGTACTGGCACATCTCCTCCTCAGCCTTGTCTACCATCACCTTAGCTGTGGGAAAGCCCAAACGAAGCCGATTGATGGCAGTACACAGCGCTCTGGACCAGCTTCTATCATATGGAGGGGGTTCTCCCTGAGTCGCTGCTCGGTGCCACTGTTGAGATGAGGAATCACCTAAGACCTCCACTGGTGAACAGAACCATCGACGTAAATAATTTGTGAAAGATTGTTCTGTGTGACTAAGTTATCAATACAGCTTAAGGCATCATGTTTGGCTTCAAGACGAAGCTTTGGTTGTGATTTAAGAAGAGTTTTGGGGGGAAATGGAGGAATGGTAGTTTGGAATGGGGTAATATCCCATGGAGCAGGGAAATGTCTCTGTTGTCCAACTTGATATAGATCATGTAGCTGTCATGCGGAGGTCGGTTTTCCCTTTTTTCGACCATCTGGAAGGGGTGTTTACCATGCTGAGGGAAAATTTGGAGGGCTTCTGTGAGGGGTTTTAAGGG
>NW_026506475.1:0-23330 GCF_026875155.1 Cherax quadricarinatus
GGGGGAACATAAAAGGGTAGTGATATCCTGGAGAAGGAATCTGGGTGGATACAAGGAAGGATGGGATAATGGCAGAATGTGCTGGTTGGATTGTTTACCACAACTATCACAGACAGGAGAAGGCAAGGCGCGAGACACCAACGTAGGGAAGGTTAAGTATGGGGGGAACAGTAGACTGGTAGGGAGTTTTGGCGACTGGAGAAGTCTTGGGGCTTTGAGGTTTTTGAGGACGAGTGAAGAGCCCAGCCTAAAAGATGGTGGATAAACAAGGGAAATCGAAGAGGACCTGGTAATAGGAATGGGAGAAGGGGGAGGAACGTCAGAGACGAGGATTTCATCAGTGTTGGACAAAAACAGGTGACTGCGGGGAAGCGCACATGGACTTGTGATGCTGGGCTTCTTTATATACTTGTCTCATTACAATCCAATAATGACGAACCTTTTCTAGTGGTAATAAGATATTTTTTCGTTTTACATTGTATTCCATACTGCACCGTGTAACTTTATTATATGAAGCAACTGTAAAGCGAAAAGAAATCGTATATCCTACTTCTTGTCCAGAATACCTCGATCTGGTCAATAGTGCTGATACGGCATGGAAACCACCTTTCATCCTACCCAGTACACCAGAATGATAGCTCCCGAATGAGAGGGCTCAGCCAACAAGGCGAATTACCAGAAACGCCGGGAGTCGAAACCTTTGGCTGCCACCTCCAGGAGGACGAAGCAGCCTCCAAGAATACTTCCGTCATAAAAAGACATGCGAGGTCGCCCACCGAGGCCTAAGAGAGCAGCCTCGCTTTCATTCTAATTCCTAAAGCAAACTGCACTACCACCGATAACGATCCCTTACCCCACTACCTAGGAGATGACATTCACAAGCTGGAAATATTTCAAAGCATTAGACCGAATGGTGAGAGGAACGGACGAGATGAGGGATGTTTAGATTAGATCCGTGGAGACAAGAAATCTAATTCCTAGGATCAAAGAACTCCTTCGTCAAGCCAAAAGACTTTCCCTCCCTTCACCTTCAAAGAAGATTCTCCTGAGATAAGATTTTTTCATGTTGTTTTCTGTTGTTTAATTTTGATTTATTGCGTTTATTCCATTTCCCATATTTTGTCTCGTGTATGATTTCTGTCATGATTATGGTTTATCATCAATTTCATGGCTTGGAATGTTTATTTGTAATTCTGATATCTTTAATAACTCCATTTGTTTATATATATTTCCTACTATTTATTTTTTCATCTTGGATTTTGTAACTAATTATGGGGGGATTTAAAAACATAAAAATAACTAAGTCTATGGTAAAAAATCTCGAGCATATGGTTATAAAACGTCTCCAGCAGACCGAATCATACTTCTGGCTTTGCTAGGTCAAGTATAACTCATATGTGTAATAATAGATGCATCTTTTAGTGAAGTTTCAGAGATACAACGTAAGAAGGTAAATTAATCAAAATATTAATAATACACACTGTTTACAAAGGACACATATTAACACAACATAGTTGCTCTGTTTTGACTTATTCTGGCTTAAAACATAAGCATAACTTCAAGAAAGAAAAAAAGTATCATCAGATGCTCTAGAAGTCCGAACACAATACTAGGAAGGGGTTGGAAATGTTATACCAGCCATCCCAGTAACAAACGCAATTTGCCCCAAACGCTATTGAACCTTGTGTACTGACACACAGCAGAACTATAATAGATTATGACATGGCTCTAACATCACTTACGACAGTCTTAATTAATAATGCATAGGTGAATGTATGAGTACAGCCATATGTGTGTGTGTGTGTGAGAGAGGAGAGGAGAGAGAGAGGAGAGAGAGAGAGAGAGTGAGAGGAGGAGAGAGATGAAGACAGGCAGGACAGGAAAGAGAGAGAGTTAGAGAGAGAGAGATGGGGATGATGAGGGGATGGGCTAGGATCTGTGGATCATTGTTCTCCCATAAACCCTCAGTAAATCACAACAGCATTGCCTTGCACATTACACCAGCAATAAATAAATTTATAATACGTTATTAACTCCATTCTATGCGTATAATTTTAGTACTGTAAATAATAATATTATTTCACTATTTACGTAAACATATGTTTTATGTAATTACAATTATAAAAATACATAATTTTTACATAAAACGTTAATACACAATGAAAACTTTAAAGAACATGAAAAATACGTTGTCTAGCCATTGTCCAACCAGGAAGAATGTTTTTCATGGCACCATTACCCTCCAGTAGGTGATTAATCAGGTTTCATGCAAGGTTTGTACCAGAAAACATGTCCTAACATTCCACTAGACCCTGTGAAAGCATCGATGATAAACCGATAATTATTTTTATGAAGAATTAAGCTTGGGTCTTCCTCAAATAACCACAGTCATATTTCGTACAACCTGACTGACTGACTTTGGTCCCCCGGTGTTGTCCTGGTCCGGGTATTTTCCAGTTGGTGAAAATACCCGGTAGTATTTTCACCAGTTGGTGAAAATACTTCATAAAATACATGAAGCCTAAGAAAGACTGTATATAGTAAATATACGTTTCTCTGGTTGACACGAGAAGTAGAAAATACGCACAGTAGATAAGTAGAGCTTTCTCTGAATCATTAACAGTTAATCAAAATTCGTAAATTTATAAAAGTCGTGGCAAGAGTGTAATTAAAATATTTCTTATTAAATATTGTAGAAGATTCCTCGAATGCAGATCATTAATAGGTAGAATTTATTATAACCTTAAATTTTATATACATATGTACATATCAAACTAAATACTGAAGAGGAAACAACAATGGTGTTCAGTTCCTGGAACTACAAATATGTAAACACTCCAAACTTACTCATATCGATGCACATATGCACGTATGTAAATATACATATATAAAAATATAGAGACAGCCGAATTACAGAATAGTGAAATATGAAGAGAAAGTAAAGAAATTTTTAATAGGTCTAATAAAAAAAAAAACTAACACCTGACTGGATAGTACCTTGAGTCTCAAAAATGTGCGGATAAGTCATGTTATCCACTTTTTAGGAGTTCAATTCAGCAACCAACATATGTGCACTTTTGTGCGAACTGTTTTCTAGTGCGCTGCAGATTTAGCAAAAGCTGTTGACACAGACTACCCGAATTAATATCTCAGGCACACCAGTGTCTCATGCAAAAAAATTCCACATAACTGTGAAGTGACATTCCTAACTGTAGAAAGGCAAGGTCAGCTCACTTGAAATGACGATGTATTATGCTTCCTTAATTCTCAGTACCTCATTCATGATGGACTTCCGGTGCTCATCCACCTAGATCACCCCGCGAACATACTCAACCCGCGTTTCTGCAGAAAGATTGGCCAATTATGCTGACAGGAAACGAAAGTCTAGTTCGCTGGGCTGGCCTGGATAAAAGTACCCTAGGTACCTGAAGAAGCTTCTTTAGTCTTGTCGTTCCCCAGTCCAAATGAGTAAATTCCGGTTTTCTGGCTAATCTTAAGTCACGCCTTCTCTCGATGTCCTCTGAGATGTAACTGACGAGTTAGCGTTTGTTAACTGATTTTATTCGAATTTGAATAGCTAGCTCTCTAACTAATAGTACATTAAATCTAATCCTACCTATTTTAGGATCTAAAACTGTGTTAATATTATCAATGGTTAGTTACTACCGTTTGTAACTACGTAAACCTTCCTAGAAAGGTAAATAATTATTATTATGTACAGTTGCTAACTGTGTGTTAAGGGCTCGTAAAGCTTATAAACTATGAAACGTTTCGTGGAATAGGTTTCCCAATGTAGAAGCATATAAAACAGCACGTATCTTGTTTATGCTTTCAAAAAGTGACATGGAACACCCTATAAAGTAAAGACTGGTTTCATTGATAGTTGTTGTTGTTGTAAATTTATTGAAAGAAAACACGAGAGTATAATACTATCACATTCACACAGAGAATTATAGCTTCCTAAAAGGTAAACAAGTTGATTGAGCGTCTGCACTTTCATGTTTATCAAATTTGCTAAGTTATTATGAGAGAATTACAAAAGTTGTGCAGGAAAGAAATGGATGGGCAGATTGCATTTACCCTGACATTTAGAAAAGTTTTGATAGGGTTCCCCATGAAATAATTATTTGGAAACTAAAAAATATGATGGAGTTAAAAGAAAAATTATAAATGGATGAAAGATTTTTAGGAGGGTGCCAGCGAAAATCATTTTTTTTTAATTTTGGAAAAATTTCAATGAATTTTTTTACAGTGATTTAAACCCAGCATTGAAACCAACACCTTTTTGTAGTGATTTTTTCCCTTTAAGAGAAGAAAAAAAAATATGCCTATTTATGGGGCAAAAAAACTCCTTTTTCAAAATATTGGTAAGATGTATATTGATCAAGTTGGCATCAGATGAAAGTAGGTCTAAAAATCAGGGGTACAAACCCCCTTTTGAGCAAAATGTCAATGATTGCTAAAAAAAAAATGTTGAATTTTATTTTTTTTAAGATTTTTTTTTTAGGGGGGGGGTAGCAAAAACACTAAAAAAAAAGCGGAAAAAAATATCGAAAAATCACCTTTACGTGCTAGTAGATCCATATTACTCAATAATGTGTGCAAAAATCGTTACCCCCTAAAAAACATTTTTCTCAAATAATGGAAAATATTGTCAAATCTTTTCCTAAGTTATACATATATTATGTTTTCTGTAAAAAACTCTGGTCATGGCGCGCCACATTTCAGTAATTTTTGCTCACTAAATACTTTGACAGCCCCGGGTGACGAGTTTTATTCTTCCCTGAATTTAAATGGAGTCCTCAAGAAGTTCAATATTGTATTTAGAAAAAAAACAATCCTAAAAAATCGTAATTTTTTAGGGGAAAAAAAAAACACGAATTGCCATCATGTCTTTTTGACGACAGCAAAAACCCAAAAAAAAAAAAAATACATTTTTGGAAACACATACTTAAAAAATTTTTAAAGAAACAAGCAAATTTTACTCAACGTGCTGTCAGAATTTATGCACTATTTTTCGATAGGAAAACTTTTTTTCCAATTTTTTAAATTTTTCCTTTTTATCCCCCCTCAAAAAATGCACCCCCCTTTTAAAAGAGGAAATGAAAAAGTTTAAAAGGAAAAATGACAAATTGTGATTCAATATTTATAAATGATTCCAGAAGGAAAAAGAAATAAACAAATATTTTTCCGAGGCTACAAATGAAGATAATGTGACAAATCAATGTAAATCCTTACAACGGGATCGGTTTTTTTAAAACACGGGAATTTGTTTTAATAAATTCAATGAAAATAAAAAATGGCAGAAAGGAAAGGAAGCCCCCAAAGAATATACCTGAAAGCAAATGCAGAAGGATGAGATAGAGAAAGGAATTGGGATTTATATCCGGTTGCATTTTTCCCACCTGTCAAACTATGCAATGGTTTTAAAATTATGGAAAAGCAAATGTTAAATTTAAAACATAATTTTATTAGCCCAAAAATTTGTAATATGCGGAATGTTTTTGAGCACACCTTGGGAAAATACACAAATGATTTAAAAAAAATAAAAACATTTAAAGAAGGATTACATAAGGGCCGTCGATTTGAGCGTATGAACTATGATGAAATTAAAATTAAATTTCCCATTTTGGGTTGATAAGAGGTCGAGGGGAAAACATGATACCAATTTAAAAGCTTGTAAAGTTTTGATAAAATTTCCTTGTCTGCAAAAAGAATAAACCGCTGCAAATTTGCAAAAGGGGGAAAGAAAAATTTTTTCCTGTGAAATTAAAAAAAAAAAATACATATATATATATAAATATATATAAATATATTATATATATTATATATATATATATATATATTAAAAATTTATTATATATAAAAAATATTATATATATATAAGGAACGTTTTTAAAGGGGAAACGACGACATACCCTTGCTCCTGCAGTTTCAAGCACACATGACACACTTATACGTGATGCTTTGGCCCCACAGCTTAAAGCGTTGTCCGAATTTTTCGTGTACTGGGGACGGTGTTAGAGCTTTTGGGGCAGTAATAGCGCGTCAACGTTCAAAGCATCACCAAACGAAAGACGAGGTAACCAAAGGCAGGGGAAAATGGGTGACGTAAAGAGTTTCTTTTCGAATGTAGCAGAGTTGGTGTGGGCGTGGACTGGCGGTATTGGGTGTTGTCTGGAGTAACGCTTTATACCTTTAATAATGGGGACAAGAGTAATATAAAAAATTTTAAAAAAATTTGGGAAATTTAACATGCAGATTTAAAAGTTAATATTGCTTGTAAAACAGTTGAGAAAGTGGATAAACGTGTAGGCGTCATTACAATAATGCGATCAAATTTTTAGTTCTAAAAAGACTGTGGAATCTAAGTTTTCTGAAATGTACTTCCCCCCAGACGTATTATGTCACTTAAGTGTGCAAAGGGTTAGCGTCATCTTTTTTATGTGTGTGCCTTTATGCCTGTGAGTGATCACTCTTCTTCCTTTGTAAAAGAGGTAAAGGTTAGGTTGACGGCTGCAAACCCGACAATAGATAACTGTTGGGGAATTTTTTTCTTGCTAAAAAGGCAGTGGTAAATGTACCCATGGGTGTTTCACAACCCCAAAAGCATACTAGACATCCCAAAAAAGTGTTAAAAAAAATCTAGACATAAATGCAATCATAGAAAAAAGGGAAATTTTCATACAAAGTGGGGCTAAACACAGAGCACACACCTTCTCTGATTACTCAGATCGCAGACAGCACTCTTTACACACACAACCCTCACACACACCACACACAAAAACACCACCAACACCACACAAAAACACACACCCCACAAAAAACCACACACACACACACACAAACTACCAAAAAGGAAAGATAGGCCCCAAAATCAGTTTAAAAGTAGGGGGAAATAAAATGTACAAACCTTCAAAAGGTTTGCAATAAAAGCTACCCCAAAGTGGGGGGTAGAACTCGAGGACGGTTTGAAGAGAAAACTTGGAACACTAGAAAACAAATGGACGAAAAAGATTTAGACGTGTAGAAAGAATGACGTGGGGACAGGGGAGCATTTGAGGGGCAGATGTCGGTACACAAGGTCACAGCTGAAAGTTACAAGCACATATAAGTAACAGGGATATGGGGAAATTCTTCTTTGACCTTAGATGGTCAGAATTTGAACGACTAGCGGGAAAAAGGGGTAAAAAAAAAAATCGAATTACGACCTTAATTTTGATAAGAGTTTACGTAGCAGGAGCGTGTTGAAACCATTAGGGGTTTGCAGGGGTGGAGCCGGAGAAGAGTTTAATCCCTAAAACCTAATTTGGTAAAGAAAAAATTAGGTGAGTAAGCACACCCCAACACAAACACACCACAAAAACACACACACACACACTCAACACACAACACACCCCACACACACACACACACACACACAAAAAACACAAAAACCCAGGGCCCCCGCCAGGCCCCCCCCCCCCCAACTCACAAACCCCCCCAGAATAAGAGTTGGAGAGGAAATTAAAAGGATGATACACCAACGCGATGGATAATGAATAAGGGGGGCCAAAAACTACAAACCTCACTCAAGGAAAAAAGGGTCTTTTGTTTATATAAACCGATCAAATTTCCCAAAGGGGCACACCAAGCAAATAACTGCTGCGCTTTTAGCGACTAGAGAAATTAAATTTAAAAAACACATTCCCAATCTCAGCAAGGAGTCGTTCCTACCCTCTATGCCGCTATATCATTTTTATTGGACTATGCAGCTTCGTTTGGAACTCTCACCTTTACAAAAACGTCAGGAAACTGAGAAAATGGGAAAAGGGTTTGCAACGAAAAAGTCGCGGAGTTAACGGGTGTGTCTTACGAGGAAGGTAAAAAGGGCTCGACCGAGACACGGAGGCAGGAGGGACGGGGAGGACGTGTAAGAAATAAAAAATTCTGAGACAATCGACAAGGGGAGAGACGGATGTTCCAGAGATAGGATACAGGAACAAGAGTACAATTAGAAGTTGAAGGCTCAGATGGTCACGGAATGTTAGGAAGTTTTTTTCAGCCATAGTGTTGCCCGGAAGTGGATAGCTAGAAGGTGGGTAGTGGGGAGAGGAAAACCCTCATAGTTTAAAAAGAGGTATGATAAAGCTGTGAGCAGGAAGTAAAATAGTGCGACAGTGAAGAGCGAGGGCCAGGGAAATATGAAACGAACCCGCAACCACAAATTTGTTGAGTACAATTTGGCGGTATAAACACACACCACCCACACACACACACACACACCACCACACACCACACCAACCAAAAACACATACACACAACACAACCACACACACACATACACACACCTACACACACACCACACCACACAAACCACACACACACACACACACACACACACCAACTTCCCCAAAATTGGCTAATAGAAAAATGGAGTATGGTCATGATATTTAAAGGCAGAAAAAATGATGTATAAATAAGGAAAATTTGTAAATCTGCACACAAAAAAAAAAAAAAGCCCACAGTTTACTGAGAAAAAATAAAACCCCAAAAGGGTAAGCGAAAAAAAAACGTTAAAAAGTGTGATTAATGATTTCTGTGGTATTTTTTAACAATTTAATACAGTATACCTGGAAGTAGGTTGGTAAACAGGGAACGCCCCCCGAGAAGGCTACCGTCCGCCGAGAGTAATATGGGAAAAAAAAGTGTTTTGAATGATGGTAGGATTGCGGGGGTGTTTTTGTCTATAAAACATGAAAGATTTCACGTATGTCTTTATCTTTTACTTTCACTTAGTTATAAAATCATCACATACTGGACAAAAATCTCTTCTAACAACACACCACACACCACACCCACAACACACCCCAACCACACACAAAACCAACCACACACACACAGTTAAAAACAAAAGGTTAGGCAAAAGCTGAGGACCGACCGGGTAACAGGAAAGGCCCACATGGATCAGGGAAACCTGTAGGAAGAAACAGCGAGTCATGGTACGTGGGGAGGTGCAGAGTGGGCGCTGGAGAGTGGGGTTCCAGGGGGTCATCCTAGTACCGGTGCGTCCAGGTATTTTTGAAAGGCCTACAACCTATCCAATCCCCTTTTGGGTTCAAAACCCCCAAGTGCAAAGTTTTATGAAGATTGGGGAAAAGGAAAGGGGACCGCACACGGAGTAAGTCTTGGGGGGGCCCGAGACTACAAACTTCACTCAAGGGAAAAAGGGCCTTTTGGGACATCTCCGAGGGGCACGTCAACCCAAAAAACTGCTGAAGTATACGGGCGCCTAGCAACCCCAAGACGTATTCCGACATCTTTAAAAAGGGAAACGTTCAGGACCCCGTACACTGGTACGTAGGCCCTACTAGAGTATGAAGCATATTTTGGGAAACCCCCCCTTGCCAAGCATGTAAGGAAAACTAAAGAAAGTTGCAAGATTTGCAACAAGACTGTCCCGGGCTAAAAGGGGTACAGCGAGGAGAAATTAAGAGAAAGTAAAATGAAGACAGGAAGACAGGAGAATAGGTGATATGATAACCACATTAAAAAGCTGAGGAAATCGACAAAGTGGACAGGGAAAAAGAATGTTCCAGTAATGGAATCAGCAAAAAGGAGTCATGTTTTGGGAAAATTAAGACTCAATGAATCATAGGGATGTTAGGAAATTTTTTCGTACAGAATGTCAGGAATGGAATAAATTTTGGGAAGTGATGAAATGGGGGCAGGATCCTACATGCATTAACAAGGGTATGATAAAGTCATGGAGCAGGAAGAGTGTCCCAGTAGTGACCGTGAAAAAGCGAGGCCAGGGCTTTAATTGACCCCTGTAATTACAACTGGGGGGAATACAGTAGGGGGAGTACATACAAACGCACACGCACAAACACAGTGTATGTGTGTGTAATTATTATATATATATATATATTATATATATATAAATATATATATATATATATATATATATTATAATATTTATATATATATATTTATATTTTGTCGTGCCGAATATGTAAAACTGGTAAATTGCAAAAACCCTTTAAAATTAAGTCCTTTCTAAAATTTTTTTTTATAAATTTAAAGATATATTTTTTTTTATAAGTTAATGAAAAATTTTTTTTTTTGCATCAAAAAAATCTTAAAAAATTACCCAACCTTATTATAACAAGATCAATTTATTTTTGCCTAACCCCCTAAATATATTTTTTGATTTGTTTTTTCAATAATTTAATACTAAACAAAACACTGAATTATTTTTTTCGTTTGGTCAGAATGATTTTGGCGAAATTATTATATACATAAAATTTTATTTTTTAAAAGGCAAGAGAAGTTGCATTTAAGCCAAAATCGCAGTTTTGCCTATTCGGACGACTTATATATACTTTTGGTTTTCTTCTATTTTTAAGTAGTTTTTTTTCTTCTTTATTTCCTTTTATCTCCCCGGGAAAATGGAAAAAAATTTTTCCTCAGTAAGCCCGGGATGCGTAATAAGCGACTAAAAATGTTTATAGCAAGGGGTTAGTAACTCCCTTCTCCTGTATACATTAATAAATTTAAAAGAATAAACTTTCATTTTCCGTTTTAGGTGACCCTCCATCGGTGGGATACGGCCGATATGTTGAAAAAAATAGCGTTAATAACGACTTGTTTCATCTGTTAAGCAGAAGTAATGGAAATATGTATATGAGGTGACCATTCCCTTCGCCTCCTAGGAGTAAGTTTGAGGTGATCAGTCCCACGAAACTGAAGTGTATTCGGTTCCATAACGTCAGATAATAACAACCTCCTGAGATGGCCAAACATTTCGAGATAAAAATATTAAATTACTGAACATGTGTCTTACTCAAGCGCTGCAGTGAACCTAAAGTTTGTGCAAGAAAGGTATAAAATACCGACAATATGAAAGTTAAGACATGTGCAACTTCTGGATATCTTCATTGTAGACGTTTCGCCATCCAGTGGCTTTATCAATACAGATTCTAGGACATAATTAGAAGACAGTAGAACTATATACAAAAGAGGAGGTAATCAGTCCCTCAGCCTTGGAGTTAGTGTTCACAGCATCGTGGCGATGTAACTACTACAACTAACCCATCCCTTTGGGTAGGACCTACTTCCACTGGGGAATCCCGCCTACCAGTGACTATGCCCTCGTCTGCTACACGTCCCTATCCACTGACGCCTAAATAACCGCCAGCCTCCTTGCCTTTGCTCCAGATTCTCCACCACCACGATGCTGTGAACACTAACTCCAAGGCTGAGGGACTGATTACCTCATCTTTTGTATATAGTTCTTTTGTCTTCTAATTATGTCTTTGAATCTATATCGATAAAGCCACTTGATGGCGAAACGTCTACAATAAAGATATCCAGAAGTAGCACATGTGTCTTAACTTTCAACCTGAAGTTTGGTTAATTAGTACTGCAACTTAGAAATTTTAAAATAGATCTAATAAACATGTTACTGAAAATACGACACCGAAAACATAGTTGTGTTGCTGAAGAAACAAGTACGTAACTGTAAATCTTTCTCTCTCTCTCTCTCTCTCTCTCTCTCTCTCTCTCTCTCTCTCTCTCTCTCTCTCTCTCTCTCTCTCTCTCTCTCTCTCTCTCTCTCTCTCTCTCTCTCGGGTTCTAGTTATAAAAAACATGAGGGAGGGATATGATTACTGTCTTAGAAGTGATGAGGAAACATACGATCATATACACGCACATACATACACACACAGACACACACACACAGACACACACACACACAGATAGTTCAGAGGCAGTACATGTTCAGAAGACACTGAGGGGTGAGAGGCAGCATAAGATCACACGCTAAGGGGTGAGAAACAGCATAATATATAAACAGAAGATTGAGACGCACCATATGATCACACACTGAAAGAAGAGATACAGTATAAGATCACACACTGAGGGAATGAGAGGAAGTATATGATCACTCACTGATCTTAAAAGAACACTAAAAAACACAAACTGAAGGGTGAGAGGCAGCATATGATCAAACACCGAGGGAAGAGAAGTATGTAATGATTCACTGAGAAGTGAGAGGCACTATACCACCATTCACTGAGAGAAAAAGTGAGGTAGTATAGGATGGGGAGAGTCAGTATATGATTAATTACTGAGGGGTGAGAGGCAGTATATGATCACTCACTGAGGGGTGAGACGCGGTATATGATCACTCACTGAGGGGTGAGAGGCAGTATATGATCACACACTGAACAGTCAGAAGGATTTGATCACTCAAGGGATAAGGCAGTATAGTCACACTTAGCGGTGAGAGGCAGATATGATACTCACGAAGGGAAGAGGCAGATATATACTGAAACATAATTCTAGTACATAACATATAAATAAACAGGGGTGGCTGCGTTCATTCAAAAATAAAATTTAAAAGCAAATATGCACTTAAGTTTCACTGGTTATATTATGAAGATAAAACACAGATGGCGCAAATATAAAATACAGGGTTGGAGACCGATTTAGACGACGTTTGGCCGGCTCCTGGAGTCATTATCTTATTATAGGTTGAGCCAGAAAGATATACTGAGGAAGACAGTTAAAAAGATCAATAGAGTATGCGGTTACCGAACACCAAAAGGAACAAGTGATAGTCAACGATAGGTATGAGAGCAGTATAGATTTGTTGTACACTAGTAGTAAAAGAAATGATATAGTAGTAGTAAAGCAAATATGAACACATAGAGAAGAGAGTAGTTAGCACAGTAGTGAGTAGTGTGGAGGTGTGGAGCTGGCTGGGTGGGGTGTGGTGGTACTGGTATAGCAACTGCTGAAATAAGGATAGAGTACTTTAGTTTAACAAACGAGTTTAATAGCCAGAGGATGTGGGTTATAATGAGTTTGAATAAGAGTATAGGCACAATGATTTTATCAAAGGAGTTGAACTAAGAGTTAAAAATGCATTTGCTTTCACTACTAGCACAGTCTCAGGCACTAATATACTGCACGAAGGGCTCCAGCACTACTACCGACTTTCCACTTACTACTAACATTATAAACATGAAAAGTTCCTTACTTACTATTAAATTCCTTACCATATTTAATTGCCATTTCTCAATTCACTGATTTATTTTTCTCAAAACTAGATTCCGATTTCAAAAGTCTTTCAAATATTCTCGCTCAGCTGAGACTTGAAATTAACGACGTTTGGCATATTCCTGGAGTTTTCCCGTTGATGTCAGCTGACACCGAGAAATTAAGAACGTTTAAAATTTGAATTATCCAAAAGGAACAGAATTTCCGGGTTTCCAGACAAGAAAGTTTAAAAGTGAATAGTCGAGTAGTATTGTAGTAGGAGTAGTAGAAGTAGTTGGGTTGTAAAAAACTGTAGTAAAAAAAAATAGTAGTAGTAGTGTAGAAGCGCAATAGTAGCAGCATGTAGTAAAGCAGCAATAGAGCAGCAGTAGTATAGTAGTGGTGGTGGTGGGGTGGTTGGGGTGGTTGGGGTTTTGGGGGTGGGGTGGTAGGTAATAAACTGTGAAAAAAAATCAAAACTTTTGTTTAACGAAAACGAGTCAATAGCCCGGGATGGTGGGTGTTAAAAGTTTTGAATATTAGAGAGGTCGGGGGCAAAAGTTTTATCAATAGTGGAAATAAGAGAAAAATCCATTTTTTTACTACTGCGACTACTACTCCAGCTACTAAATTTCTCGACTACTACCCAGTATACTACCCCCTTCACTAATACTACCACTAATACTACGCAACTGTTACCACTACTACTCTATTTACAATCTCCCGTCCTCTTTATTGCCGTTCTCATCACCCGACCTCTATTTTTTTTCCCCAAATCTGTCTTCTGACTTATTGGTGCTCTTCCAATTTTTCCCCCAGCGTGACTTGATAAAAAACTCGAAAGATGGAATATTCATGAGATGTGTTCGCCGTCCTGATGTCAAGCTGCACCGCCAGAATATTAAAACGTTTAATTTTGAATTATCCAAAAGGAACAGAATATTTCCGCTACTGCAAATGTTTAAATGTTGATAAATTATTAGATTATTGATCGGTTAAGAGATGATCAGGCATACATGAGAAATTAAAACGCACGGTGAGGCGTGCGCCGAGCATCTTAAACTTCATTAGTCGTTCGTCACACAATTATTTGGCATGCCCTCTCAACCTGTTAACTAGCATTTCAGAGTTTTGCAGTTCTGGGGCGCCACTGTTGTGATTATTGTCCAGTTCAACCCACCAGTCACGTTGAAAGTGACTACTCCAGCCAAGGTTAAGTAACACCTGCGCTCCGGGTTGGATGTTAGACTTGCAATAAACTGTCATTTGCCATGAGATTATTGTCTCAAGGATCTTGCCAGTGATTGACAGGAGTGACTCTGGTCTGTAGTTGCTGATTTCTGCTCTGCTGTTCTTTATGTGAACAAGGACTACATTTGCCTTTTTCCACAGAGGCCATTTACACTGTACTAGGCAGTGCTGAAAGATGCGAGTTAGAGGCGCTGCTAGCTGGTGTGCACATCTCAGCAATCTTGGGCTCAACTTGTCAGAGCCCACAACCTTTTCTTGGTCAAAAGCGATTTAAGAGGGAAATGCATCTCTCCTGTTTTTATATTGTCAATCACTAGATATTTTTGACACAGTTCTTGGCAGCTAGCAAGGGAGGATCCCTTTGCTGTAGCAGGAACTTTGCATTTTGGTAGCAAAGTGCTCGGCAAAGAGGCCGCTTTCTTGACTACTATAAGGTGGTCCCCATCCGTCGGTTTAGAGGTGGAAATGGTTCATCAGGCCAATCATATTGTGTTCTTGGCCGAGGACAACCAGGTTTTGGAGCCTACTCTACCTGATGCTAGCTTTCTTACTGTGTTTCACCTCCCATTTAGCAACTTTGCCTACTTTTGAACTTCGACCCATATGCCTACAGGCTTACCTGTGCAAGTTCCTGTTATAGGTGGTAGGAATCTCTTATACCTTCGCGCCATGCTTTGACTTAGCAGTAGCAACCTCTCAACAACGAAAGCAAACCGAAGGCAGATCTGTAGCTTCGTCACATGTTGCCGTGAAGGATGTGTTCCTTGTTTGTAGATTAAGGATGTGTCCAGTGAAGACTTTTACTTGGTTCTCTCTCTCAACTCTCACTCTCTCTCTCTCGCTTCTCCTCGCTCGTCTCTCTTCTCTCCCTCTCTCTCTCCTCTTCATCCATCTCCCTCATCTCTCTCTCTCTCTCTCTCCTCTCTCTCTCTCACTCTCCCTCTTTCTCTCTCTCTTCTCTCTCTCTTCTCTCTTCTCTCTCCATACGTAATGCAGTTGCTGATAGGAGTAATTTTGTGCTTTTGCTGAGAGACTGGATCCTTACAGTAAGTAAACAGCACTGAAACACTGAAGTCATCTTCCCTAAACAATTCCACTCTTTTTAACTTTATGTTACTTTCCGAAAAATATTAAGTATACTATTTTTAGAACAAAAATGCATTCGGGTCAATACAGTCATTAGTAGTATTTTACAAAAAAAAAGGAATGTCATCACTCCTTAAGCTCGACATAGTGACTTTACAACACCACTGCCGACCTCATCGTCCAGGATGCAATATACCCTGAAAGGAAACGTTTTTAATGCCCAATATATATCCCACCCAGACAGTGGTGCCAGTAGGTAGGGTGATGATACCAGAATGCCACACAGCAGGTGGTAGCCAGAAGGTAGGGTGAATGATACCAATGCCACACAGTCAGGTAGAAGCCAGTAGGTAGGGTGATGATACCAGATGCCACACAGTCAGGTGGTAGCTAGTAGCCATAAAGGGGGTGGATGATACCGATATGCCACACATCAGGTTGGTGGCCAGTAGGTAGGTGATGATACCAGAATGCCACACAAGTCAGGTGGTGGCCAGTAGGTAGGGTGAAGATACCAGATGCCACACAGTCAGGTGGTGGACAAGTAGGTTAGGGGATGATACAGATTGCCACACTAGTCAGGTAGAGCAGTAGGTAGGGTGATGATACCAGATGCCACAGTCAGGTGGTAGCTAGAGGGCAGGTGAAGAAACCAGATGCCACCCAGTCAGTGTAGCCAGTAGTAGGGTGATGATACCAAGCCCACACAGTCAGGTGGTAGCTAGTAGGTAGGGTGATGATACCAGATGCCACACAGTCAGGTGGTGGCCAGTAGGTAGGGTGATGATACCAAATGTCACACAGTCAGGTGGTGGCCAGTAGGTAGGGTGATGATACAAGATGCCACACAGTCAGGTGGTAGCCAGTAGGTAGGGTGATGATACCAGATGCCACACAGTCAGGTGGTGGCCAGTAGGTAGGGTGATGATACCAGATGCCACACAGTCAGGTGGTGGCCAGATAGATAAATAGATAGATACTGTTAGGAGGATACCATTGGCACAATTCCGTGACTGGAAGAATACACAAATAACCCGCACATAGGAGAGAGGATCTTACGACGATGTTTCGGTCTGAATGGTCCAAGGTCCGGACGCGAAACGTCGTCATACAGCTCCACTCTCCTTAATGCGGGTTATTTGTGTGTGGTGTCAGAATAACTAGTGGTGGAAGGATGCAAGAGATGGAAGGATAACTAATGGTTAGAAAGATAATTTCTAATGGAAAGATAGTTTACTGGTGAAGGATAACTACTGTTGAACGATAGTTTCTGATGGAAGATAACAACTGGAGGAATGATAAGTGTTTGTGCAATGATAGCTATGGGTGGAAGGCTAGCTACTGATAGAAAGATAACTACTCGTAAATGGCAAACGATATAATTATTGCTTGACTGAAACTAGTGGAAAAATAACTTCTGGAGGAAGAATAACTAAAGATAGTAGAATATCTACGCGTGCAAGAATAACGAATTGTAGAATAATAACTACTGGTGGAAGGTTAATTACAGGTTGAAGTTAAGTTCCTGACTAAGGGACAACTACCAATTGAAGGATAAAAACTGGTCGAAGGCTAACTATTAACGAAAGAGTAACTGCTCGAAGAATGATAACTGATACTCATTATATAAGTACAGTGGACCCCCGGTTAACGATATTTTTTCACTCCATAAGTATGTTCAGGTGCCAGTACTGACCGAATTTATTCCCATAAGGAATATTGTGAAGTAGATTATTCCTTTCAGACCCCCAAACATACACGTACAAACGCACTTACATAAATACACTTACATAATTGGTCGCATTCGGAGGTAATCGTTATGCGGGGGTCCACTGTACTGGTAAAAAATAATGATACTGGTGGAAAGATAACTATTGATTTGTTGAAAATTACTGGTTAAAGAATAACAATAGTAAGGAATGATAACTGAAGTGAAAGGATAACTACTTTGTGGGAAGAACAAGGCTGTAAAATTTTAGAAAGCAATTTCTGATTGAATTCGTAATTATGAAGAATTGACAGCCCAATTAACAGTGTGTAAAAACTGACATTTGAAAGGGCCCCATACGTTCATGAGGTCATCTCCCAATGGACAGTGACGATTTCTCTGCAAGGGCCAACGAGAGAGATGATCGTACAGTGAGAACATGATATGGTGATGGACAATGGAATTATGATGAAGAGAGTGGACATGAAAAGAGCAGAGGTGAATGACAGCAGAGTAAAGGAAATGAAGTAGAGGAGGAGGATGACAGTAGAGTGATAAGTGATTACATGACTGTGATAACAGCAGAGTGATGGGTCATGGCAGCAGAGTGACGTGATGGCCAAGAGTGACGTTGTTGACAGCAGAGTGAAGGTGAAGACAACAGTGACAATATGACAGCAGTCATGATAATAACATTAGAGAGACGGGGGATGACAGAAAGAGGACAGTGTTGATAGCACTACCACTGTTACTTTTTAGATGTCTTTTATCACTTAAGTCTGGCTTTATCGATGTACAAATGTTATTGCAATTAATTTTGCTGTATTGGGAAGCTGGACCTCTGACAGTAAACAGTCACAAGCTCAACATGGAACTTCATCTTCTTCCTTAAACAATTTCACGCTTGATTTTTTAAAGAAAATAGCACAATATACAATAAATAAAACAAAAGCACTCGTGATCAACGCAGGCATTAGTAATGTCTAAACAGAAAATGAAAGAAATTTAATAATATTTAGTCCTGGGCACGGAGAACCCTGAAGATACCACTGCCGACTTAACTGTAATGATACGAATATTCCTGGCCATTGAAAAGTTTTAAAACCCTATGACATCCAATCTTTCAGTGGTAGGTAAGTTGAATGACACCACTGCAACCACAGAAATTATTGGGATTCCAGTTTGTACTGGTATTTAGAACGCGTTGTCAGAAGGATTGCAGTTAGATGAGTGATAACTTTTTGGCTGAAAGTATAACTACTGGTGGATGGAAAAATACTGGAAAGATAATTACCGGTGGAATCGTAATTACTGTTATAGGAGCTACTAAGAATTTAAATTAAGATACCCATGAAAGAATAGCTGTTAATGAAAGGGTAACTAATGTTGGAAGGTGATGACAGTAGAGTGAAGGTGATGACAATGAAGAGTCATAACAGCGGAGTGATGACAGTGTAGGGAGATAAGAGCAGAACGAAAGTGATAAGGGCAGTGTGAGGGGGGTTGTGAAGGCTTACTCAGCCCTGTAACAACTTCAGTCAGTATTACTCAGGCTGGCTCTTCCTCAGGAAAATTAATGTATAGAAAAAGAATAAAAACTGACAAACATAAACACTTTATTATTTAGAAAATATAAAATATAAAACACTTAAATATGAAATGTTAATCCTACATTAACAGACAATGAAAAATGAAAAATCTAATGATAAATGAATCAAAACGCTAATATAATGTATAATAAAACGTGGTGTCCCTGTGTTTGGTGACACCTGCATGTTGAAATCGTGCCGTTGCCGATGATGGGTGGGGGGGGTCGCCAGGTGTTGATTACAACCCACTGGCTATTCTTCTTCTTCACAGTATACCTTGAGTATACACCCGATGACAGAAAAGCAGGTTCTTTACCGCTGCAATGAAGAGGGGTTGACGTCCTGCAATTTCATCCAGGTGCACAGGTAATTAAATCCAAAAAGGGGAAGTCTCAGGACGTAATCCATCTCCATCCGTTCTCTCGTTGATTGACAGGTGACCCTCCCTGTCAACCAAGCAGAAAAAGATAGACAGGTTACTACCCACTGCTTAAGAAATCACTCCTCCATGATAAGTACAAATACCTAAAAGATGGTGGTGATTATTACAACCAGTCAACCTAGAGCAAGACTGAGAGGACTAAGTTTATTATTGATCAAAATGAAGCTTCAACCAATAAATCCACTAGAATACAAGGCAGGCATTGTACTTACAAGTAGAGTTGGGACCTGTGAGTCCTAGTCTAGTGATTTATGTTTTGATCCAACAGCCCCACAAGTCACCTTTCGGAGGGGGGGGGGGGAAGAGGGAGGGGAAGGGATAGCGGGAGCTAGACTGACCCTACCTTAACAAGCAGCCGGCAGTCAAACCTATCACTTTCAGGGAGGGGGGAAAAAAGGCGAGAACAAAAAAAAACCCCCCGAGCTTGACATACCCTACCCTTAACTAGGAGCCGGCAATGAAACCATTGTACTAATCCTACTCCTATCTATTGAACTTTCTTCCCTCGACAGGGGTCTCACCTTCAGTGTGAAGGTGATGACAGCAGAGGGTTATGACAGAAGGGTCAGAGTAATGAATACTTAATGAGGGTGATAACAGCAGAATAAGAGTGATGACAGCAGAAATGAGGGTTTATGGTTAGCAGAACTTTGGTTATGACAGCAAAAGAGGCACTAGAGAGGTGGTGAACAGCACATGACATGATACAGGAAGTGAAGGTATGGTGAGGGTGTCTTAGGTCTTTTAATTAAAGATCTATTTCTTTTTTTTGTATACACTTGCTACCCATTAAATTTTGTTGTCAATAAGTGGGCTGTTACTGACATAAAGCAACGAAAGGCCCATCACTGACTGTAAACTTCCTTAAAAAACTCTACTCTTCATAAGTCTTTTAATTATTTTTTGGTAAATTGCAAGTCCCTAAATAAGAAGAAAAAAAACAGAACTCTGTATCAGTGCATCAAACAACTTCTTACAAAAAAAAAAGGAGAATTAACTGAAATGAGCTTGTCAAAGGTTATCGGCGTCAAACCAGCAGTCGACCCTCACTGTCAGGATAGAAGCCTTCAGGGTTATTTAAAGGATTTCAAACTCATTATATACCTTTAGTGATGTCCCGTAGGTTTGATTCCATGACACTAAATACTCCCAGTATCATTGTGATTCAGTTTTTATACTGGGATTTATCACACAGTCTTAGCTATCTGCTACACTCCCTATAAATCTCAAACACATTACTTCATTGTTATAGACAGTCATATCTTTACTCACTACTTATCATTGTATCAACGTCTTTGTTTCTGCTTCTGTTTGATCTTCATTTTTCCTGAATTGACATGGTAGACAATATGAATATGGTCCAACAGTCAGCGAATCTCTGGAGAATTTCTTTGAGTAGTGGATTACACCTACGATATGAAATTTTTGTTAGTCGCGCCTTTCCATTATAAGAATATGTTTCCAAAATCCAGCATTCTTTCTAGACGTTCGTCCTTTTACCCTTCTTCGTCAAAATAATTCTTTTACCACATGACTGTTTCTTCGTAAGGTAAGGCGACTCCAAATCTGGGAACACTTTCAATCCTCGCTCTTTCAACAGTTATCTTACTTACGAAATCGTATGGCAGGATTGTAAATAAACCAACCAACCGGGTGGGTTAGAACCCACATCGGAGAGTCTCAAAACTCAGACAGACGCTTAGCCCTGACCCAGTGGGTAACGCGTCGGTTTTGGAGTTTTGTGCGACTCTCAGATCGCGGTTCTAACCCCTCCCGTGGTATGGGTTTGGAACAGTCATCCTTGCCAGTAACGAGCAGGTACAATTCAAGTGACCCTTTTAAGTGTAAATGAAAGCAACATATGAAGTTTTAAGGTTAGGAACAAATGAAAATGTAATAAAAACACGAGAACAACTAGTGACCAAAACCAAAATTTTAGATAAACAGTTGATGACGGGGTACAGTGAACAACAGAATGTTCAATGTGAACTACATGTGGAAATTTATGAAGAACAGCTGAACACTTAACGTGAGCAACAGGTGAGGGTGATAGTGGAATGTTTTAGGTGGAAGGTAAAGAACAATAATGCACAATACCGTGACTGGAACAATACACAAATAACCCGCACATAGGGGAGACGAGCTTACCACCACTTTTTGGCCCCGTTTTGGGGACCATTTACAAAATCACACTGACTTTGTAAATGGCCCAAGTTGGACTAAAACGCCGTCGTAAGCTCCTCTCTCCTATGTGCGGGTTGTGTAAGGTGGAAGGTGTGCAACACACACATGATAAAAAAAACATGAGGAGGAGTAATACGAGTATTATGTGAAGATGTAAGATGGACAAGAGGTGAAAGTGAAAGTAGAGCAACAAATGAATGTGTAAGGTGAAACACAGGTGAAGGTGAGCACCAGATGAACATGAACGAGTGAAGGTGCACGAACATCAATAGCTGACAGTCAACTAGGGTTGAAAATATGAGATCATGTGTAAGTGAAGGTGTGAGGAGAAAATTTTAGATGAAAGTGTAAAATAACGGGTTGTATGTAAACAACATTAGAAGAAGTTAGACGAACTACAGAAGGTGTAAACTGAAATATAATTTTGTGTAAAATTTAAAATATAACTGAAGGAGGAACTGTAGAAAAGTGTTGTGATTCCTCTTAAGAAAATAAGATTAAAAACATTGATAAAAGCGTTTTCGGAAACATTATGTAAGAAAAACTGATGTAAAAGACCATTTATCCATGAGTTGAATCAGGAGACATCGAATTTTTTACCTTGAATCCCACAGTGTAGACGTGAAGACCATTTATCCCCTGAGTTGAATCAGGAAATATCAGCATTTTGACCGTGAATCCACAGTTAAAAAACGTTATCTTTTTTCAAACAAACAAAAAATGGTTTTAAAGTTAAAATGTTCAAATAGTGTTTTAAAAATTGAAGTACATAATGATAGCTCATAATAAACATAGCAATTCATCATGGGGAAGATAAATGAAGGGCAGAGTGAAGATGATTTACTGCTTTTTTAAGGGAAATTAGAATGTGGTGAGAGATTATATCAGGGTGGTATAGAGAGACAAATAGAGAAGAAAAATGATAGCAGGATTACGATAGACGTGTGGGTATGAACATAATATGTAGATGCAGCACTTACGATTTTCATGTTTTTTTTGTTAGTGCCCGACTATGGAATGGTTTTTCCATGTGGAAAAATAAAATACTGGTGAAAGGCTGACTACTAGTGGAAGGAGACTTAATCTGGGTTACGAGTTTTCCAGATTAAAGAATACAAATGCATATTACCATGTCTGAAACAATACACAAATCACCAACACACCCGGAGGAAAAAACTTTAGACAAAGTTTCGGTCTGATTTTGACCATTAGTCGCACATTGATTAGTGTTCATAAATCCTTTATATACTCCCCTATCAGGTGTTTGTCAGTAGGTTGGTTCATAGTACCCGTAAACTTTTGAGATACTTTGGTGGATCACGTGATTTACCAAGTCTGTCACAGATATCTAAGTCGCTTTCTTCCTCTGTTATTTATTTGCTTTATTTCTTACCCTGAATTAACTGCTTCTCATAAAAACATAAGAACACAAGAAAGGAGGAACACTGCAGCAGGCCTGTTGGCCCATTACTAGGCAGGTCCTTCACAGATCCCTCCCCCTAGTAGAATATTTGCCTCACACTAGTCATGTATTATTGCAGTGTTAAATATTAAATGATGCTAATTCTTCTCACCATTTTTTTTAGAAAATTTATCATGGTAGAACTATTTGGACACGGCTCACCCGTCCCCGACATAACGTAGGTGTAAGGGAATCTCTGTCTAGAGCACTGACTCCTCACTATTAGAAATTACCATTGGAAAACTTTCTCGTTTTTTAAGATCCTTTTGCGAGGAAAATATTACAAGTTGACACTGCAAAAACCCCTGCAATATTCTTTTAACCAGAGAAAAAAGTAATCCAGCTCATATTTTCTTGATATAATGTTCGGATTCTTTATTTCTCTCACTTCTAATATACCAAAAGATTTCTTTTACCATATCGGTCGTTTTCTGACATTTAATAAGTAACCTACAGAAGAGAGCACAGCCACCATCACTCATCCAATAACTATCTTGCAAGAAGAGAGCACAAATTATAATTTATGTACCTTTTGCATTTCAAAGCTGAGAACATTTAAGTGTAACGTGGAAAAAGAAATAA
>NW_026506476.1:0-16508 GCF_026875155.1 Cherax quadricarinatus
CTCACCCGAAACCCTTTTTAAACATTTTCAAACAACACTGAAGCACTTTCCAAAATAAACCCAACACTCTCATAAATCATTTCCAAAAATCACATAAACACCTTTGAAAAATTTCAAACAACACTGAAAGCAAATTCCAAAAATCCCCAACCCTCATTTAAAACATTTTAATACTCACAAAAAAAACCTTTTAAAATTTCCAACCCAAAATGACACATTCCCCAAAAAATCCGAAAACTCTCTTAAAAACCCTTTCATTTCGGAAAAAAAACAACCTTTTAAAAATTTTCCCAAAAAACATGAAAAACTTCCCCCAAAAATTTTCCAAACACTTCCAAAAAAACATTTTAAAAACTCAACCCAAAAAACCTTTTAACATTTTCAAACCAAAACTGAAGCCCCCTTTTCCCAAAAACCGAACCTTCTTTAAAAAATTTTAAAACGGGAAAAACACCCTTTTAACATTTCCCAAACAACACTGGAAACCTTCCCCAAAAAATCCGAAAAACCCCCTCATAAATCATTTTAAATACCACCAAAAAAACCTTTGAACATTTTCAAACAAACATGAAGCACTTCCAAAAATTTTCCCAAACCCCCATAAATTTTAAATACTCCAAAAAAACACTTTAAAAATTTTCAACAAAACCCGAAGGGACTTCCAAAATATCATTTTTTTCTCCCAAATAAAATTTTTTCATTTTCTAATTTTATCTAAAAACTTTTAAATTCATTAAATGAAAATTTCAAAACCCCTCCCAAAAACTACTCCCTCCCGTCCCCCCAGGGCTTTACAACATTTCACAAAAAAAAAAAACTAACTCATACACTTTTGACTGAGACATTACCATATCTAGCACACTGATAACTTTTTTAACCAAAATTTTGAACACCACGGGCTTCTTCAAAAAATTACTTTTGCACATCATTTTTAACACCTTCCCAAAAAAAACCATCAAAACACTTCCCAATACTCCCCAAAAAAAAACTAATGTTACTCCCCAAAACACCCCTTTAATACTACCAAAACACCCCTCAAAATTTACCAGAAAAATAAGTTTTAAACACACCCTCTAACATCCTTTTTTTTAGAATCCCCCCAAAACCCCTATTTAAACCAAAGAAATCCCTCCCCATTTTTGGGGGCCCTAAAAAAAAAGCATGAAAACAAACCCAATTCGCAAACACTTAGTACATGATCACCATCAACTGAAAACATATTTTGGGCCCCAAAACAAAATAACCCTAAGCCCAACCACCCAACCCTACAATCATCCATTTTTCACTTACCTCAAAAATCACTAATATCACAAAAAAACACCCCCATTTTTTAAACTTTTCAAAAAACAAAAAAAAAAAAACATTTTTTGACAATTTTTAACGCACCACCCACTACCACCAACACACGATGTCCACCTAAACAGGCCCGACGAGTTTTCACCTCCATGACGTAACCCCCCATTGTTTTATTTGGGTGGTTGGAAAAAACATCACCCCCCCAACCCCACCTTGTTTCAACCTTTTTTGTACCCACATTATCTAAGAACACTAATCCAAGAATTACCAGTTTTTAAGATCCCCCCCCACCAAAAACCAAAAGAAAAAAACACTTTTTTAAAATTTTATTCAAAAAAAAAATCACGACCCAACCAATTCCATATCATTTTTCCCCCCCCGTCATCTTTTTCCAAAAAACTCATCCCCAAAGATCCCCCAAAAATCTAAGATCATGCAGGGTCAAAACTCCCTAGGGATCACTGAAAAAAAAATTATTTTTTAAACATTCCACAAAAAAAAAACAAACAAAAAATACCAAAAAACATTTCCCCACCAACATCTTTTAACCCATAACATGAGCACTATAACATTTTTCCCCTATCCAAAAAAAAAAAAATAAAAACCAGAAAACCCCAAAAATTTAATTCTTTTTTAAACACAAATTTAAGACATAAGAAAATTCACCCCAAATCAAAGACTTTCCCACCTCCAATTTAAACATACACATTTTAAATTAAAAAACCCTTTCCCTTTTTTCCCCATTCCGTATATCTCCTAAGCTTTTTTAAAAACCCCGACGGGCCCACCCTTTACTTAGGAGCCAAAAGGGTATTTGGTGGTGTTGGAGGGGTGTTTGGTTCCTCTGGCTCTACCCCGGGGAGGGGCCCCCGCCCCGGGGTTTTAAAACAGCTCTAGGAATAACGGAATGAAAAAGGAAGGGATGTCTTATTAAAAAGTGTATGCCCCCTTATTTGGGAGGTGAATGCCCTTAAAGTTTTTGGTGGGTATGCTAAAGCCCTTAATTTGTAAATTGAAATGTATAAATTTTGGGTGCCCCGTGTATTTTTTTTTTTTTTTTGTGATAGTGGTTTATGTTATAGTGCCCCATGTTGGGGGGGGGTTTTATAATTTTTGGTGGAAGTGTTTTTGGTTTTTTTTTGTGTATGTCTTTTTTTTTTGTGCAATTTTTTAAAAAAAAAGTTTTTTAAATTTCCCCCGGGAGGTTTATAAATGTTAATTTTTAGGTTAATAATCCTATTTTTCATTGTACCCCGGGTTTTTATCATGTTAATTTTTAGAAAATAACCCCTTATTTTCTTTTCCCCCGGGAGTTACATTTTAATGTTGGGATAAAAATCTTATTTTTTCATTTTTCCCCCCGAGATTTTATCCCCTTAATTTTTAAAAAATTTTTGGGAAAATGATAATTTTTATTTTTCCTGCCCCCGGGAAATTTTACCACTTAATATGATATCTTTTAAAAGACAATAAAAGGGCGGGAAATATCTTATTTTTTTAAAATTTGCCAGAAATTTTTTCTTGTAAAGACAAAAAAAAGGATCTTTTTTTTGAAAGTGAAATTTTTAAAAGTCGTTTAATTAAAGCGCCCTAAAGGGAAAATTTATTACGAACACAGGGGTAGTCTAATAGCTCAAAAACACCGGGGGCGTAAAACAAAGGCCCAGCCAAAAAAAGATAATCGGGGGGGGCAGAACCCCGGGCCCAAACAAAAACCAAGGTATTTTTTCCTTTCCCAAAGGGTTTGGGTTTAGGTAAAGTTTGCCCATAAACGGGGCTTTTTTTTCCGGGACGAGGGCCTTAGCCCATGTGTTTGCCCTGCGGTTTTTATTTTTTGGGTCATCTGCCCGAGGCCTTAAAAACGGGCCCTTCCCCCTTCCCCCCTTTTAAAAAATTTAAAGGGTTGGGAAAGGGTTTGTCAGTAAACGGGGAAAGGTTTTTCCCCTAAAAAACCGCGGGTCTTAGCCCCATGTGTTAAACTGCATTGGAGTTTTTGGGCCCCATCTGACTGGGGGCCTTCCCCCGGGCTTACCCCTCCCCCCTTTTAAAAAATTAAATTATAAGAAATAATTTTTTTTTTTCTTACAATATTTCCCTTCCCCAAAATTAAATTTACATTAGGGTTGCAATTTTTTAAATGCTGAAACATCAGAGAAAAAAGGGGGCAAACAAGAGCCACTCAAGGCGAAAGTTGAACAAAATAATGCTTTTAAAAATTTCTGCCATTTGCCCGGGTGGGCAGTGTAATGTCACCTGGGTTTTTAAAGAAACCAAACCTTCTCCCCTTGACGACAAAATTGAACGGGGCAATAACGCAGAAAGGGGGGCCCCCCGGAACTCCCCCCCTTTAAATTTGCAAATTCACTGGACGAGAGGGCATCCCAAAATACTAAAAAAATTTAAAAAAAAAACACGATGCATCCCAAATTTTTTTTATTTTTCACAACACTGAAAATTATTTCTTTTGGCAAAAAATCAAGTTGTTGTTTATTTAACCCACAAAGATTATAAATTTAAACTGAGGGTATTTGAAAAAATGTGCGGGTGGGGAAAGACGGTACAACTGAAAATTTATTATCTGAAGGTGGGATAAAGGGGAAAAAAACTGGGTTTTCCTTTTAAAAGGTGTTGACGGGAAGGTAAAACTAGGGATACTTTTTTGAGGTCAGACTGAAGGGTAAACCCGGGGGATAAAAATTTTGGCGTATTTTTATAATATTTAAATAAAAAAATTAAACCCCTAAAGGGGTAAACAATGAAAAAAGAACCGCGTATTAATAAGTAGGGTTTTGACTTTTCAGGTAAGGGAGAAGGGCAGCTCGAAAAAAACGGCCCCCCCCAAATTTGAAGGTAATCATTGTTTTGTCCCATTTTTATTGGCTTTTTTTTTAGTATTTAAAACCGGGGCAAATTTGCCTTTATTTCCTTTGGGTTTTTAACACTTCAAGTACGGGGATTATGAATTACTCGAAAAGGGAAATTTTTTTAAACTTTCCCTTGTCAACCTTAGAAAAAACCCAGTACGAAATAACCATTTACCCTTTTAAAGTTTGGGCCTAAATTCCCCCCTAATAAAAACTAATTCTTTCCCTTGAAAAATTTACCCACGAACATCAAAGCCCCATTTTTTTTGTCTTTTCCGAGGAGGATATAAACCTGGTTTCCGTTATATTGAATTAAAATTTTTTTCCCATTTCGGGTTAAAATTTACAGCTAAATTTTCCCAAAGCCCTTCCCCCGGGGGAAAGAAAAGGGGACCCCCCAGTTAAAAAAAAATCCGGGGGTATTTTATAAATCCCAAAGAATTTTAAAAACCCTTTTTAAAGATTCCCGGAGAAACACCCAATAAAGCAATCAAAAAAATTTTGGAATAAAAAAATACATCAGTATTTTTTTTTTTATTCTACTTTAAACACCCCCAAAGGGTTTATTGACAATTATTTTACCAGTGTACAAAAACTAAAATTTGTGAGGGGGTTTGAAAGCAGTGAAAATTAATGAGAACTCTAACTGTTTACAGCTTTAACACCCATAAGAAGAAAATTTTAAAAGAAATTTTAACCCAACCCTTCCGGGATCGTGAGAATCTAAATCCCTCAAGGGATGCCCTACATGCAAGCTTACTTTCCCCCTGGGATTTTTTAAAAAATCCCCCTTTTCGTGGGGAAATGTGAAGCTTCTAGACCCAAACTCCATAAAAGTTATTTAAGCAAAAAACTTAACATCACCCCCACCTCCCCTGCCCGGGCCCAAACACCCTTTAAAAAACTGGAAACCACTTTTGCTTTAAAAAAGGCGCACTCTTTCCCGTACAATTTTTTAAAAGCTTTTTAAATTTGATGGCAGCAGGAATTTTGGTTGTGTGTGAGGGTTTGATGAATTAAAAATTTTGGGTACTGGGCGTATCCCACACTTGCGATAAAAAACCTTTTGCAGAAAAAATTAAAAAAAAATTTTTTTAAAAATTGGGGATGTACAGTACTGTTTTACGAAAGTATCATGTGGGGAAAAACATTTTTTGGCATTTTTAATCACTTATTTTTGTGCATTTATAAGGTTATGGGGTGTGTGAAAAAATATTTTTTAAAAAATATTTTTAATTTGTAAATTAGGTGCATATAAAATGCCCCCAAATAAACAGGGCTCATAAAATGAGTTGTCAGGGTATTTCGGGGCATATATTTTTTTCCTTTGTGGGGTTTTTTTGCAAATGCACGAATGATTAGGGAAACTCTACATATATTTAAAATTTTAGGTATTTTTTTAATATCATCTTTTATTTTAAATTTCTTTCCCTGTGCCAAAACATTTTGTAGGTATCGCCCCTTTGTGTATTATATAAAATATATATATATATATATATATATATTAAATAATATAATAAAATATATTAATAAATAATATATATATATAAAAAATTAAAAAAATTTTTTTTAAATATATTTTTAAAAATTTATATATTTTATATATATATATATAAATTTTATTTTATTTTTATATATAATTAATCCCCTTCCCTGGCCGATTCCCCCCAAAGGGCGGGGGGTGGCCCGAAAAAGAAAAACTTTTACCATCATTCACCCATCCCCTGTTTGGGCCAAAAGGGTGTTTTTTAAAAGTAAAAAAGTTTTTAAACTGCAACATTAACAAAACCCCTTCCTTCAGAGTGAAAGGCCCACGGGATTTTTCCCATCTCCGGGCCCAATTTTCCGGCTCCCGGGTTTTTCCCCCTGAATCCCTTCAAAAATGTTATTTTTGCTCACCCCCCCAACAGCACGTCAAGTATTAAAAACCATTTTTTCCCATTCACTCCTATAAAACCCACCCAAACGAAAACCCTTTCGGAAGTCCAAGCCCCCGCACACAAAACCCCCTTTTACCCCCCCCCCTCCAACCCTTCCTAGGCCGACCCCTCCCCGCCTTCCTTCCACTACAAGATTTGAACACCTTAATTTAAATTCTGTTTCGCCTCCATTCTCTCTACATTCCAACCCAAACCTCAAAAAAACCCTTTTTCCCCCGCCCTTTTGGACAACATTTTTTGGTAACCCCGCCCCCTCCCCCCTAATTTCCAAAAAAAAAAAAATTTCCTGCATTATTTTCCCAACCACAACATTGCCCTCAAAAAGGACATCCCACCCCCCCAGCCTTCCCCCCCCCCCCCCTCGTTTTCCCCCCCCAACTTTCCCCACACCCCGCTTTCACACACATATAAACCCGTTGGAAAAACTAAACTCCCCAACTTTTCCCCTTTTTTGCCTCCCAAGGAAAAAATTTTTCCTTTGTCCCCCACAGACTCCTAAGTGAAACCCTCACTTTTTTTTTCCCTAAAAAAATTTTCCTATGATTCACCTCATCTTTCATAGACCCACCCGCTGACACGTCCCCCTTCCCAAATATCTGAAACTTTTCACCTCCTCCAACTCCCCCTCCCCCCCAATTTTAAATATTCAATCTTTCTTCCCCTAATCTTTTTTTTTACCCCTCAAAACCCCTTCCCTTTCCTGTATTCACCTTTTAATTTTTTTTTCTTTTGCAAAACCCCCAAAAACCAAAAATTTATCCACCAATTTTCTGCACTTCTCTTCAGAAACTCCCAAGAGCACAGTGTCCCTCAGCAAAGAGCAGCAGTGCCAAATCCCACTTTTTGGTTTATTCCCTTTTTCTTTTTTTAAATCCACGCCCCCCCTTGCCAAGAAACCCCCGGATTTACCTTTTTCTTAAAAAAACCCCCCCTATAAAAATATTAAAAAAACCACGGGACATCACACAACCTTGTCTAAAAAGGCCCCACTTTTTTCTGGGGAAAAAAATTTTCCCTCTTTCCCCACATACTCTAACGAGCCTCACTATCCCCGTAAAAACCTTTACTGCTTTCGTAACCTTTCCTCCCCACTCCCCCAAAAACTTGCAAAATCTCCACAATTTCCCCCCCCCATCCACCCTGGGCCCTACGCCCCCCTTTTCCCAAAACCATAAATGCCAAAAACCTCTTTAGCCTTTTCTAAATACGGTTTCCATTATATTTTTACCCGTAAACACCTTGGGCCACACACCCCCCACCTTTCCCCAAAGCCTCCCCTTTTTTCATCTGCTTCCATTCTCAGTCTTACTCTTAATTCTTTCAAATTTTAACTCCCACCATACCTTTACCCCGGGAAAACTCCCCCAGACTTATCCCCCCAAAAATTTTTTTCACTCTCTTTTATCCCCTTTTTTCCTTTTTTACAAAGGAACTATGCATGCCCCCCTGCCAAAACCCTAGGTTAAACCCTTTTAAACCCCTTCCATACCCTTTTTTAAATAATTGGGAAACCCAAACCACTTTCCCAAAAATATATTTCCCCAAACCCGCTTTTAACATTTTTTATCTTTTTCCCCCTCAATCCCCCCCCGCCTTAAACCCCCCTTTTATTTTAACCCTACTGCCTCACGAACTTCCCCCACACCCCACAACCCGGGGCCCTTTCCCCACTCCACAAGATTTTTTTTTCCTCCTTTCCCCCATACACGAAACACGCTTTTCCCCATAATTTATCAACATTTAACAATTCCTAAAATTTTTTCCCTCCATCTTCCCAATAAACCCCCTAACTCTCCATTTAAAAACTCTCCCTCCTATTTTTTAAAAATGACAAATCCTTTTTTTTCTCTAGGGGTTTCCCTTTAAATTGTTAATCTCCTTTCCAAAAATTTTTCCCTTTTTTTTCCCAAAAAAATTTGTTTATAACACCCACCCACCCCCCTCATTTCTCTCCTTTTTTCTTTTCTTCACCACTCTCTTAACCCCCCCCCTTTTTTTTTTTCTCCAATTCCCCTTCCCTCCTTGCATTTACTTTCCTTTGTAAAAAAATTCTCATATGCAAACTTTTTTTTCCCTTACTTAAAATCTCTTTACATCTCATTTTCCCCCAAACGGCCTCTTCCCCCCCTGCCCCCCCACCTTTTCCCGTAACCACAAACTTCTCTGAACACTCCCCAACCCTTTCATTTTTAAAAACCCACCCCAAAACCAAATTTGACCCCATTGGCCCCATGCCCCCATTAGCACCCTCCCATCCCCAATGCGTTTTATATCTTACCCTTTAAATTTCCTCCTCTTTTAGTTTATAAAACCCTTTACCTCTCTCTTCCCTGATGGGTTCCCATTTTTCCTTGTATCCCCTCTAACCCTTTTTTCTCCAGGTAGCTACAACAAAAGGGAAACTGACAAAATCTGGGGCCCCTCTATAAACATGTACAAACCTGAATCTACCCCAAAATCCCCCTTTTTTCTACCAATACTAATCCAACAAACTACTGTCCCTTTCGCCCAAAAACATATCCGGGGTATTATTTTTTTTTCCTCTTTTTCTTTAAAAAATGTATTACCTATAACTAAAAACCCCTTTTTTAACAAAGGTTTTTTAATTTAAAGGGCTCCCCCTTAAAACATTTACACCTGGGACCCCAAACTTCCCCACCAAAAACCCCTCTAAAAAGTTTCCCCCTACTTTAACATTCAGGTCCCCCAAACCCCAATTTCTCTCTCACTTTGGTTTAAAGGGTCCCCAAAAATTCACTTAACATCTCCCAAAATTTTCTCTCTCTTCCCCCTGCATTCCTCCCCTTCTCCAGGGGCCCCACGCTTTTTTATGAAACCCCCCTTTTCGCATCCAACCTTTACTTTAAAACCACATAATTCCCTTTAATTTTCACATTCATATTTCCCCTTTTTTTTCCTTCCATAACTGATCATTTAACATTCCCGCTACCCCTTCCTTTTTCTCTAAAATCTCTCAGATACTCCCAAATTTTAAACCCCTTTATTTTTCCCCCCCCTGGGAAAATCTCCACCCCCCTTTTAGCTTTTTGGGTTTTGCTTGAGCCAGGGGATCGGGCTTTTTTTTCCTTCCTTTAAAATCAGCAATCAACTGTTTCTTGTCATCCGCACTAAAAACCCCCGCACCCTTTAAAAACATTTCCCCCCTTTTTTTAAAGTTTTTCTTCTTCTCTTTTTTTTGTAAAAAGTATAAAAGGAAAAAAGGGGGTTTCTAGCCCTTTTCCCCCCGGGATTTTTAGTCGCCTCAACGACCAAACCAAAGGCTTACCCGGAAAAGGGAAAAATCCTTTTTCCCCCTTTTCCCCCGGACCCAAAAGAAAAAAAAAAAGAAAAAAGCTATTTAAAAAAGGAGAAAAAAAATAGAGTATGTATATATATATATGCCTGTGCCTGTCTGTGGGGGTGTACCAAAGTGTAAGGGAGGGGTACAAGATAAACCCTTTTTTTCTTTTATAAATATATATATATATATTATAAAATAAATAAAATATATATATATATAAATTTTTATATATATTTTATATTTTATATATAAAGACAGTCACATGGGGAAAACAAAACTGGAGAATCCCAGTACATTTTAAAAAAAAAAAAAATTTCAGTCAAATTTTCAGGCTTCTCAAAAATCAGAAAGTTTTTAAAAACAGAAACCAATAGACCAAAGTTAAAAACCAAAAAAAAAAGCAGCTTTTAAGGGATTTTAAAAATTTACTTGAAACCCCAAAAAAATTGAGGTTTGTGAAGTTTTTGGGTGTTTTTTTAGACTTTTTTTTGTTTTTTCCCAATTTTGGGTGCAAAAAATAAATACCAATATCGAAAGAGTAAAAAATTTAAAAAATCCCCCAAAAAAGTAATTTTGCAAAATTAAAATAAAGGGGTAAAAAGCCCACTTTAAAAAAACAAAAATTTCCCCGGCCATAGAACCCCAATAACAATGAAAATTTTTTTAAGCGGGAAAACGAAGATTTCGTCAGCAGTAAAAGGTGGACAGAAAACAGGAAAACACACCAAGAAGAAGAGACAACAAAGAAAACCCAAATCTTTTTGGGTTTTTTTTTTTTTTTTTTAAATTTTTTTTTTTTTTTTTTTTGGTTAAATTTTTTTTTTTTTTTTTTTTTTTTTTTTTTTTCTGGGGGTTTTTTTTTTTTTTTTTTTTTTTTTTTTTTTTTTTTTTTTGGGGTTTTTTTTTTTTTTTGTTTTTTTTTTTTAATTTTTTTTTTTTTTTTTTTTTTTTTTTTTTTTTTTTTATTTTTTTTTTTTTTTTTTTTTTTTTTTTTTTATTTTTTTTTTTTTTTTTTTTTTTTTGTTTTTAATTAAAAAAATTTCGAATTTATTCCCCGGGGCCTCCCCCTTTCAAAAAGGCCTTCCCCTTTCTGCCAAACAGGCCCTTTTTGGGTGGTTTTTGGGGGTTGCCCCCTTTGGGGTTCCCCCCAACCTTTCCTAAATTCCCCCCAATTTCTTTCTTCCCTTTTTCCCATTTCCCCCCAAAACCCCCCTTTTTTCCCCTTTCCCCCCTTTTCCCCCCGGTTTTCAAGGGGGGGTTCCTGATGGGCTTTTCTTTTTAAACCGCCCTTTTTCCAACCAAAATTTTCCTTTGCCTGTTTTGGAAAGCCCCCTCCTTTTGCCGTTGGTCTAAATTTTATGTTTTTCGGCGTTTTAAAGCTTTTAATTAGAAAAAAGGGCAAGGGGGATGGCCCCCTTTTTTCCAAAAAGTTTCTTCTTTTGCTGCACCCACCTCTCTTAAAGGGGGTTTTTGGTTTTTCCCGTACCTGGGCCCTGTTTTTTTTTTTTTTTGGGGGAAAATTTTTTGGGGAATTTCCCCTTCCCCCGGCCCCTTTTTTCCCCAAACCTGGTCTTGCCCGGCCCTTCTGGTTTTAGGACTTTTTCCCAAAAACCCCTGTTAATCCTTTTTCTCCCTGGCCCCCGCCCTTTTTAGTTAGGCCGTTTAGGTTTCCCCCATTTCTTAAATCCCCGGCCCTTGCCAAAGGCCTTTTTATTTGGACCCACTTTCCCCAAAACCGGGTTTTTTCCCCCCCAAGCTTTGGGTTTGGCCCCCCGCCAAATAAATAATCTTCCCCAGACCCCTTTTGCAGTGCCCCGGATTTTGCTCATTTCCCTCCCCCCCCCTTGGGGCCCCTTTTTTGGGAAATGAAATCCATACCCTTTTTTCCAACCCCCGATTTTCCAAAATTTTCTTTATGAAAATTTTAAATCCTTGCCAAGGGAAAATAAACCTTTTATCCTTGGGCTGCCACGGGTCCGCCTCAAAGGGAATTTTTTTCCCTCTTTCCTTATTTAAAAACTTTTAAAACCCAATCCATACTCCAAAACTTGCAGGGGTTGGCAAAAAAAACCAACATTTTTGGGTCCCCCGCCAAATTTTGGTGCCCTTTGCCCCTTTCCGGACCCCTTTCTCCCAATTTCTTTTGCCCTTTCCCCCTTTTGAAATTTCCCCCACCCGCCTTATTTTTCCCCTTTTACCTCCCTTTCTCCCCCGCTGGGGTTTAGTTTGCCAAAGGCCTTTTTCCCAATGCAAATTCTTCGGCCATCCCCGGGGGTTGAAATTTTCCCCTCCCCCCCCGCCCAAATTTCTTTGGGGATTCCCCCGGGGTTAAATTCCGTTTTGGTCTGGGGGCCCAGTTCCCAACCCTTTTTTAATCCACCGGGTTTTGATTACCCCCCCTTGGGTCCCCCCCCTTTTCCCCCCCCCCCAAGCAAAAATTCAATCCCCCCCGCCCCCGGGTCCCCCGCCCCAGACGTCCCTTTGTTTCCAAGGAGGTGGGCCCTTCTTTCCCCAAAGGCCTTCTCCGGCTCCCCCCCTTTAAAACCCCTTGGTTCCATTTCCCAAATCCCTCCGATCCAAAACTTTTGTCAAAAAAACCTTCCCCTTTAAGGGCCCCCCCCCCCAAAGGCATCTTCCTTTTTCCCCGGGGGAAAACCCCCCCCCTCCAACTTTTGCCGGGTTTTAAAACCCCCTTTAAAAACCCCCCTTTTACCCCCCCTTCCCCCTCCTTTTTTGGAATTTTTTTCCAGCCCCCCAAAAACCCTCGCCCCCCTGCATTTTTTTAAACCCCCATGCAAGTTTAAAATTTTTGGAAGGTCTTTTTTTTCTGTTCCTGCCTTTTCCCCGTTTTGGGGTTTTTGGGGCTCGGGTTGTTGGGAAATCGTTTCCCAAACCCCCCCCCGGGTGGGGTTTAAAATTAAGGGGGTTCCCCTTTTTTTGCCCCCGGCCCCAGCTTATTCCCCCCCCCTCCCCCCTCTCCCGCCCTTTTTTTATGTTCAAACCGCCCGGGAGCCCCCACCCCTTTTGGTTTCCTCTTTCTAAAGGCCCTTTTGGGCCAAATAACTCCTTGTCTCTTTTTGCCCAATTCACCTTTTCCCCCCCTTGGAAAATCCCTTAAAAGGGGTTTCCGCGGAAACAAAAATTTAAAGCTATTCCCCCTCTGGGGGAAAAAAAACCCTTTTTGGGGCCCTTTTGGCACCCTTTTCCCCTTTTTTTGGAAAAAGGGAGGGGTTCCCCCCCAACCAATTTAAATCCCGTTGGGGGGTTCCCTTTCCAAACCCGCCCTTTCCCCGGGGGTTTTGGAAAACTCCAAAAGGTCCCAAAAAGCTTTTAACCTTTTAAAAACCCGGTTTGGAAAGATTGTGAAGGAACCCCCCCTTTATTTCATTGGAAAGGGGAATATCCCTTTTCCCGTTTTCCTTTTTAAGGGCCCTCTCTTGGTCCTTGGTTTTTCTTCTAAAGGCCAAAAACCCAAAAACACCTTGGGGTTTTTTTTTTTTGGCCCCGGGAAACCCAAAAAAAACGTACTTGGATTATAACTTAAACCCCCGGGCCCCTTTCCTTAGGTTCCCGGGAATTTTTTCCAAAATTCCCATTCTCTTTTTCCCAAAAACCCCCCCCGGTTTTTTGGCCCCCTTTTCCCAAACTTTGTTTGGCCGAGGGGGTTTTCCCAAAAATGGTTGGGGGTCTTTGTTTTTTAACCCCACCTTGGGGGTTATAAAACCCCACTTGGCCCCCCACCCCCTTAAAAGGGGGTTTCAAGGTAAAGCTTAGGAGGGCGCTGAACATTTAAACCGGGAGCCCTCCCCAAATATTTGGGTTTTTCCAAGGGCCCCTTCCTTTTGGTTTTAAAAATTTTGCGAAACCCCTTTCCCAAAAAAACCTTCCTAGACTCCTTTTTTTCGGGGGGTAAAACCCCCTTTTAATTTTAAAACCCCCACCCGGGCCCCCCCTTTTTCCCCGGAAAATTTGAAACCCTTTCCCCCGGTTTCTTGGCCCAAAAAAAAATTTTTCCCCCGGGTTCTGGGCCCCCCTTTCCTCCCCTTTTTTGGCCAGGGGCCCTTTTCATACTCCTGAATTTTCTTTAAAAAAATTCTTGGCCCACTTTATGGGAGCCCGGATAGCCGGGACTTCCCCGTTTGGGTTCCCCCTCAAAAATTTTCCGTGGGAAATTCCAGGGACCCAAGTTTTTAAATTTTTTGACGCCCCTTTCTTCCCTTACAACTTTTTCTGTTAGACCCCTTATCACAGGGTCACGAAATCCCTTGGGGAACCCGTTTATTACCCCCCCCTTTTTATTTTTGGCCGGGTTTTTGGGAAAGGCCCCTTCCCTTAAAACAACGTTCCTGAGGGGTCACCTTAAAATTCTTTGCCATCTTTATGGGGGCATTTGTTTGTTTTTCCTTCCCCCTAAAATTTTTTCCAAATAGGGTTTAAATAGAAACCCTTTTTTTTGCGGCCCTTCCTTTCCTGCCGTTTTTTTCCCCTTTAACTCATTTCCAGTTTTCCTTTCCCCTTTTCCGTTTCCCTTTCCCCCTTTTTGTTTTCAAAATTTCCTTCCTTGGGCCTTTTCCCTTCCTTTCCTTGGGGTTTCCGAAAAAGGGTTTTTTGCTGGGTTTCTTCCTTTTTTAAAAAGTTTTTTTCGGGGGCCCTTCCCAAACCCAAACCGTTTTCCTCTTTTTCTTAACCCCTTCCAAATCCAGTCTTTTTTCGTTTTTTTTAAAACAATGGTCCCTTTTTTTTAAATTTTTGGGGTTTCGCGCCCCGGGTTTTTTGCTGTTGTTCCCAGTCCCAAAATTTTTAGGCTGCTTTCCTTTTTTTTTACCTTTCCAGTTGTAAAGCCCCCTTTTTTAAAGGGCTTCTTTTCTTTTTTTTGCAAAAAAAAAAACCCTTCCCCCAAGTTTTTGATCATTTTTCCCCAATTTTTTTGATTTCCCTTGAGCCTTTTTTTTTTTTGGGCCCTTAAACAAAAGTTTTCCCCCCTAAACCATTTTTTATACCCAACCCCCCCAAAAACCCAAAACCCTGGGGCCCTGGACCAACACCAAAAACCCCCACCGGTTGCCCCTGTGCTCCCCCAAAAAAAAACCCCCCCCCCCCCCCCCCCCCGAAAAAGTGACCCCAAAAAAACCACACCACTGAAAAGGCCCCCTCTTTCCCCGGTTTTTATGGAGGTTTTCCCATTCAGGGATTATTTTTACGGGTCGTCTCTGCCTGTCTTCCAGCCGTTGGAACAGTGGTCAGACATGCACCTAAAAAATTGACTCATTAAACTGTTTTTTAGGTTTTGGTCACCCTTCATACCACGGCGCCTTTTCCCGAGAGATTTACACTCTCGTCCCCCCCTTCCCGGCCATACCCCCGCCTTTCCATGGTATTTCAGGGAACGACCCCCTATTTTTTCCTTTTGTGGGGGTTTTGTGGGATCCCTATTTCGTTCTGCACTTGTGGATTGTCGGGTTTTTATAAAGGGAGCCAAGGTTTTTACCTCCGACGCCCCCGCCCTACCGTCTTCCCTTATTTTCCCTTTTTGGGCAGAGGGCCCCTTTCCCTTTGACTTACAAACCCCCTTTTTGGGTTTTTTGTCAGCAAAGGGTTTTTAATAAAATAACTTTGACCATAACCCATAGGGGTTTCTTTCAGCTCTTTTGTACTTTTCCCCCTCGGGATCCCCTCCCAAACCTACTGTTTTAGCCTGGGCACTATTTTCTTTTCTGCGGTGCGGGCTTTACACTTTCGGTTTGGCGCACTTTTTTTTTTGATTAAAATTAAATTTAAATTTAAAGCCTGTTTGAATTTTCCAAAAAATTTTTTGAAGGTTTTTTACGACCTGCTTTTTTAATTTTCCTTTAAAATGTTATTTCCAAATATTAAAACTCTAAATTTACACATTAAAGTGTATCTACATTTATACTGGGTAGGTTTCCCCTTTTGTTCCCAGAACCCAAACCCGAATTTTTCGTGGGGATGGGGTTTAAAAAAAGGTTTTTAAAAAAAATTCCCTTTGAGATTTCTGGGCTATGTTGAATGATAGCATCTTGCAGTTTTTGCGATCTGTCGGGTGCCCCATTTTAGCTCAAAAACCCCCGTCCACCATTCCCCAAAAGGGTTTCTTCAAAAATTTTCCCGTTCCATTTGTGTCTCAGCTGAAAATTTGCGATTTATCAAAACCAGGGTGACTTTTTTAACTTCAATTTTCAAGTTTTGGTAAGGGTTGGCCCCCAGTTTTCCCTTTTCCTTTAAAAGACTGGGGTGGATCCCGTGTGATATTGTTATGCTGTACCCATCCACTTTAAGGGTTTTAATGTTTGGGTTTTCCCGAGATGTGTTCTGAGTACCACTATTTGGGGGAAAGCTGGTTTTAGTAAATTACGCGGGCCCTTCCCGTTAGCCAGTCCCGGCCCAATTTTCCTCTGACCTATTTCCCTTACCCAAAGGGGCTTTTGGGCCCGCTCAACTGGATATTATGTGTTTTTTTTCACAACATTCTCTGGGAAACTCTTCAAATGTTGTGCCCTGATAATCTCAGAACACAGTTTGGGTACCAAACCCACCCCCCGCGCACCAACAATCATTCCACGGGCGAAGTCATATAGATACATTTCCCTTTCCCCCTTTTAATGTTTTGGTCGAAACCAGCAATTGAACCTCTTGGCCATATTTCATGCTTTTAGCATTTAAAACGCCCCGTGATTGGCCCAATTAGATAATTGGGATTAAGCATTTTATAAAGGAACATTTAATAAAGTGGGCCCTGAATGTATACCCGTTCTCAACCCGGAACCGATCGTCCCAATTACTTCCCCCTCTTGAAAAATCCCAAAACATGCCCAAAGCGCTAATCAACACTGTTTTTCCCTAGTGAAGACTTTTCTCGGCCGGGTTTCCCCCAAATTTTTGCAGTTAAAGTTTCCCTAAAGTAGGTTTAACTTTTAAAAAAATCCCTTTTCAAAAGTTTTTCCTGAGAAAATGTATTAGACCAACAGACAGTTTTTTAGAATGTATGAAGTTTGCTATTTAAATGTACCGTCCACACCCTTTTGGGGTTTAAAAATCTTAATCAAATCGGAAATTTTCTTCATGTTTTGCGTATACCATAAATTTTAC
>NW_026506477.1:0-15048 GCF_026875155.1 Cherax quadricarinatus
GGTGTTTTTGGGGTTTCCAGTCCCACTTGAAGACTCCCGGGGGTTTGATGGTAACCCCCCTTAGTTTTGGGGGAGGCGTTGAACATCCGGGCCCCTGACACTTTTGATGGCCCTTAAGGTTTTAGTGCACCCCTGCTTTTCATTGGGGGTGGTGATCTCTGCCAAGTCTTTTGCTTTGTATGAGTGATTTTTCGTGTGCAAGTTCGGTACTAGTCCCTCTGGATTTTCCAGGTGTTATTCTTGTTCTCCCCCCTCTCGTTCCGGGAATAACAGGTTTAAAAACCCTCAAGCGCCCCCGAATTGGGGTTTTTTTATCTCTTTTATGCGTGCCGTGAAAGTTCTCTGTAATTTTCTAGGTCGCAATTTCACCTGCCTTGAAAGGTGCTTTAGAGTGCACAATATTCCACCTAAAAAACAAGGAACCTGAAGAGTGTCATCATGGGCTTGGCCTCCCTAGTTTTGAAGGTTCTCATTATCCATCCGTCATTTTTCTAGCAGATGTATTGTACAATGTTAGGGTCCTTGAAGGTAGATCCTCCGACATAATAAACCCCGGGTCTTTGAGTTGGTGTTTCGCTTTTTTTTTGGGGGCCAGAATTTGTTTGTACTTTTAAAGATTTTTTTCCTCAGTTTACCATATTGAGAAATTGAATTTCTATGTTGAATTTTCATATTTTTTCCCCGAGCCCCACGAAAGATTTGGTTTGATGTCCCCCGGAGCCTTGCATGTCTGAAATAAAAGAAAATGTCATGCAGATTGGTTTGTCATCTGCAAAGGAAGACACGGTGCGTGGCTGAAATCCTTGTCTATGTGGATTGGGTGAGGAACAAGATGGGGCTAGTACTGTGCCTTGTGGAACGAGCTTTTCACAGGCTGCCTCGGACTTTACTCTGTTGGGGCACTCTCTGTTTTGTTATGAGGAAATTATGATCCAGACCGACTTTTCCGTTATTTCCCTTTTGCACGCATTTTGTCGCTATTTTCGCCTGGTCCCACTTTCGAAGGCTTTTGCAAGTCTTTATATTCATCTGCATTCTTTTGTCTTTTAGTGCATTTTGGGCCTTTTCGTAGTGATCCAATGTTGGCAGACAGGGGCGACCTGTTTTAAACCCATGTTGCCCTGGGTTGTGTAAATGTGGGGTTTCTGTTGGGGGGTGATCTTTCTTCTTAGGACCCTTTTAAAGATTTTTATGAATGGGGGTTAGTGCTATTTGGGCGTTTCTTTGCTATTGCTTTACTGCCCCCTTTGTGGAGTGGGGCATGTCTGTTGTTTTTAGTAAAATGAGGGACAACCCCCGTGTCCATGTCCCTCTCCAAGGATGGAAAAGGCTCGTGATAGGGGGGTTTTTGCAGTTCTTGTGACACAGAGTTCCCCGATCTGGCCCGGGGGGAGGTGCATGGGCATGTCATTTATCCCGTTGAAATCTTTTGGCGTGGTAAAATCGGATAGGCTTGTGTTAATCAATTTTTTGGTTCTCTAAAAATTTCATTTTGATCTTCACTCTCGTCTGGTTAGGGCTTCTAAAAACTGAGTCATATTGGGACTTGAGTAGTCCTATTTCCCCGCTGTCATCTTTTTAGGACCCTTTCTTGTTTAAGTAGGGGCCCCTACGGGGCGTTATTCTCGATTTTGATTTGGCTAGGAGAAAAAATCTTTTTGGTTTTTTTCGATTTCATTTTTGGCTTTTATTCTTTCCCCCATTTGCCCTAAAAGGATTCTTTTTTTTTAAGTTCGATGCTTGCTTTTTCTCTGACCGTGTCTCCTAGCATTTCAGATATATTGCCTTTTTAGCCGCTCTGTTTTCTTTTCCGTCGCCCGGAAAAGGGGGCCCGTCTCTTTCTATTTACATCTCTCCTCCTTTTTCTTGAGGAAAAAGCCCTTTTGATACATCGAGTGCCCCCGAGTTATCTGTTCTAGGCAAAGTTGGGGGCTGGTTGCTTAGTGTATCTTTTCCCCTTATATTGGTTAGGACTTGGTTACTTGGTCCCACTTTTGTTTTTGTTTTTGAAGTTGAATTGGGGAATGCTCCCTCGTGACTAGTCTCATTTTGTCGGTCTGGGGCTCCACGCATACATGTCTGAGCCTCAATTATGTTGTGATCTGAGTATATTGTTTTTGATATGGTGACATTTCTTATCAGATCATCATTGTTAGTGAAGATGAGGTCTAGTGTATTCTCCAGTCTAGTAGGCTCTATTATTTGCTGGTTTAAATTGAATTTTGTGCAGAGATTTAAAAGCTCGTGCGAGTGTGAGTTTTCATCAGAGCTGCCTCCTGGTGTTATTACTGCAACAATATTATTTGCTATATTCCTCCATTTTAGGTGCCTTAAGTTGAAATCCCCCAGGAGCAAGATGTTGGGTGCAGGAGCTGGAAGATTTTCCAGACAGTGGTCAATTTTTAACAGCTGTTCCTGGAATTGCTGGGATGTTGCATCCGGAGGCTTGTAGACTACCACAATGACTAGGTTTTGGTTCTCGACCTTTACTGCTAAAACTTCCACTACATCATTTGAGGCATTAAGCAGTTCTGTGCAAACAAGTGACTCTGCAATGTACAGGCCAACCCCCCCCCCCTTTTGCCTGTTCACTCTGTCACATCTGTATAGGTTGTAACCTGGGATCCATATTTCGTTGTCCAAGTGATCCTTTATGTGGGTCTCAGTGAAAGCTGCAAACATCGCCTTTGCCTCTGCAAGCAGTCCACGGATGAAAGGTATTTTGTTGTTTGTTGCTGGCTTTAGACCCTGTATATTTGCAAAGAAGAATGTTATCGGACTGGTGGTATTGTTGGTACTGGGGGGGGATTTTTTTTCCGGCATTAGTATCTGTATCTGTTGGTTTGGAGTGGAGGCCATCGACTGTGGTTCCACTCCAGGAATGACTGGATTTGGTGTACGATTTCTGCCATTTCCTGCCAGTTTTTTTTCCTTCCTGGCACTAAAAAACCTCTCCCTCTTGAGTGGCTGTGGCTACCCAGGTTTTCCCATGGCCTGGATGTTTCGTATCTTTTTGTCCCCTTTAGATGGTATGCCTGGCAATTTAAGTTATAGCAACAGTCTTTCCTGTACTGAAGAGGTACACATTTCAGGGTGAAAAAGCTTACAGGAAGGGAGTTTGCTTTTTTCCTGTTGTCATATGGGCATGGCATTTTCTAGGGTGGTCATAGTTGCATGTCCCATCTGTTTTTCCAGATTTCCCATGCCAGCAGATACCAAGTGCATAGTATGTGCACAGGCTTGGTTTCCGCTTGCCTTGGGTTTCTGTGACTGTATTCCCTGTTGGTGCATGTTTCCCTGTCTTACTTCTATCATCCCTAGCACCGACAATGGAGCTCCCACCAGTTGTTTTTGGTAATTTATCCTCAGTATTGCTATTGGAGTCCTCTTGTTTGCTATTTCCTGCGGTATTTCTAGTTTGCAATATTGGTTTTATCTTATCTTTGACTACACTTGTTTCCCTACTATGGCTCCTGTCCCCTATGAGGTCATTTATATGTATTCCTTCCTGCGTATAATTCCCGACTACCTGGACAAAATCTCCAGCTTCATAATGGAACCAAACTCGTATAAACTATCCATTTTAAGTTGGAATATTGACGTCACTTAGAAAAAGATTTTCTGATCTGCATCATAAAGTAACCACTGAATCCATTGGTATTGTGTGTCTACAAGAGTGCAGAGTCCCTGAAAAATCCCAACCCCCTAAATTTGCCATCGTTTGTTGCATATAACTTCAAATCTACTAATTCTTGTGTTCTATATATTAAAAAATCACTTCCCCATCAACTTCTTGCACATAAGAAAACAGAGGGGCTACAGTATCACGGTGTTAGGATTTATATTGGGAACTCTGCTCTCAACATATTTAACTTGTACACTCCTGCTGAAAAAGTTTTTAAATTTCTTGGAGCTCCCCCAAATTGTGCTCAGTCTGAACCTACTCTCATTATTGGTGATTATAATGCAAGACACAAAAGCATTGGAAACTCTCAGTTTGGTAATCGTAATGGCAATCAACTGTGTCACTCTTAAACAGTCATGATCAATGGTGCAAATTGTAGTGACCTTGAACCCACACATATCTAGGGAGGTGTCCCTTAATCTGTGCCTGGGCTTCAACATTACTTCCTGCTAAGCTGTGAGTCTTCCATTGTAACTGATATAGCGTCTGATTCATTTCCCAGAGCTATCCCTCTTAGATATTGGTAATACTATTTCTCTCCCTGGTGGATATAGCAAACGGAAATCGTCCTTAATGTGTCCCCAGATCAACATGATGACTTTGTTGCACATGTGACTGACTGGTTGTTGTGATAGAAACACAGGCATTATCTCTAGGCTTTATTGAACATAGAATCTTGCATAGTCTTCTGCAACAACCAAATATAATGACTAGTACATCTAATAATGGCACACACACAGGGATGTGTGAGCGAGGTCTGCATATGTCAAGAGAAAAGTTATAACTACAGGCCACAATTAAACTCGCCCAAGTAATCTAGCATAGCTGATAAATGGGATAAAGTATGAGAGAATCACACACCATGTGTTGGTGCCCATGTCCACACCAAACTGTTTTGTTGTTAAGGGGCCCCTAGAGGTGGTGCAGTATTATCCTGCGCCTGCTCCATCCACAAGGACCAGTAATCACTAAATCTCCCCCTTCTAAATATCAGAGACAGTAATCTCCCCAAAGCTGTTAGGTGGGCGACGTACACGTCCCGAACTTCTTAGCCCTTGAGCCTCCTTCACCAGGGTTCTGATATTTTCCAGCGGGGTTTGATTACTGCTGGAGCAGAATCCTCTATTTCCATAGGGTAGTCTCAAGGGCTTTCCAGGAGAAAACGAAGCATCTTTCACATCTATTGGTGTATCTTGAATTCCACATTAATGAGGATTTCAACTGGGGCCTAAAATGTCTTGTAGTATACTGTAGTCTCTTCACCATTTGGTAGCTCATGTGGCGTAATGTGGATTAGCTTGCAGGAGCTCTACCTCTTCCACTAAAGGATCCGTCTTGTTCATCTACGGTGACTCTTTCAGGAGAAACAGGGTCCAGGATACATAACCAAGTGGGCACGGAAGGCTCCCGTAGAGGAACGACGTGAATAGTTGAGGAGTCTTTCATGAGGGGTTGCATTAGTAAGCTGTGCACGCAGTGATCTAATAGAGTGAAGAGCATCCGTAGGACAGTTTTGCCGTGTTGAACAGGTAGATTGCGCGACTATTAATGTCATTTGTAACTGCCTTCCATTATAGTGCCATTGAACCGCTCACACTTGACCATTGCCTTGAGGGTTGTAGCTTGTTGATCTGGCTGCCAGGCAATACCTTTGCTAGCCAAAAACCTCCTGAAGTTCGTACTCAGAAACGAGGATCCCCTGTCCTGAATGGATTATAAGCTGCATACCCTCTCTCTCTCTCTCAAATAGAGAACAACTGTGAAAAGACAACTAATAACAGTGAAGCAGCCATATTTGCACGGGGAATACAAAGGGAAACCTTGAATATTCTTCTACTATGTTTAAGGAAATACCTATTTGTTTTGTGCTTGGTAGAGTCCTTTGAAAATCATATATTCAATCTTCGAAAGGCTGGTGGATTTTTATGAGATGAGGTCTTCTCACACTGATGAAAGTTTGGCTTGCACTCCTCTGCACTACTCCGTCATGCTCTGACACATTGTCGCACATCTTCCACTGAGTAGGGCATGTTCTTGATTTGACAAATGGTACAGGCTGTAACTCTCCTGGGTGACACAAAGCCTGTGGAGAGATGAGAAGTGATTGCAAATATGACCATGCTGCTCCACAGTGGGACTAGAGAATGCATCAGGTGAGATGTTCCTCTTGACCCGGTCAGTACAGGATATCAAAGTCTAACACGATAGTTCCATCCTCCAGCGTAATAATCTTGCATCTTTATCCTACTTGTGCCTCTTGTCGAACATATACATCACGGACCTTGGTCAGTCCCCTTATGGTGGAAATGTCTACAGTTAAATAATGCTCCAGTGGCGAAACTGCTTCTAATGATGGCCTGGCTTCTTTTCTACAGCAGCATAACATTTCTCTGATCCTATTGAAAAGTGTCTCGAAAGAAGGCTACTGGTCCGTCCTGCTCTGAGAAAGACCTGCAGCAATGGCAATGTCAGATGCATCCGTTTCCACTTCGAATGGTAGGGACTCATCAATTGGCTTGAACTACTGAGTGTTTTTCATGTCCCGTTTGATGAGTCAATCTATGAAAGCGGCTTCTGCTTCCTTTTGTGATCCCCACAGGAAATGTGTTAGCACTCCAATGGGCGGACTTTACTTGAATAGTTGTAGATCCATTGTGAGTAATAAGCAAAGAGACCAAGAGTTCTTCGGAGTGACTTTTTGTCTTGAGGCATTGGAAGTTCCCGTAAGGTCGTAGTCGTTCAGGGTCTGGGAATATTGAACCTCCTTCCACTACATAACCAAGGATGCTAAGCCTTTTAGTTGAAAAAGTGCACTTTTCCCTCATTGTAACTGATATTTTTCTTCTTGGCGGTTTCCCAAAAACTTATCAAGGTTTGCATCATTTCCTCCTGGGTCTTGCCACAAATGGTAACATTATCTAAATACGCGTAAGTTCCCATGAGTTGCTCTTCCTGAATGAGTGAATCCATAATTCGTTGGAAGCAGGCTACCCCATTGGTGACTCCAAAAGGGACTCTGGTAAACTGATACAGGCCATCACTAGCCTGAAACGCTGTGTATGGTTTATCTTCATTCCTTATAGGGACTTGATGATAGGCACTCTGCAGATCAATTGTGCTAAACACGTAGTACTGAGCAATTTTGTTCACTGTATCGTCAATTCGAGGTAGAGGGTACCCATCAAGAAGTGTAAATTTGTTGATTGTTCTCAGAGTAATCGATAGCCAGTCTCCGTTTCCTATAACCATCTTTAACAACAACAACCTGTGCACGCCAAGGGGAATCACTCGGTTCTATAATACCCTCCTTCAGCAGCCTCTGAGTTTCTTTCTCAATGAACATCCGATCCTCATAAGAATAGCGGCGTGACTTAGCTGATATAGGATGGCAATCCGCGGTAAGATTTGCAAACAGCTTTGGTGGGTCTACCCTTAAAGTGCTAAGTCCACAGACAACAAGAGGAGGCAGTTCACCTCCATATGTTAAGGTGACACTACCATGCAGCTTCTGAAAGTCCTGACCAAGGATAACATCAGAGCACAGTTGTGGCAGAATAGCTAAATGTACATCTTGATAATCCTTTCCATTAACTCTGAGATTTACCTTACAAAACCCTAAGGTCTGAATAGAGAGAGATGTTGATGCCATGGAAACGGTACCTGATGAGTGATGTAGAGTCAAGGAGAGCCGTTTAACTAAGTCAAGGTTGATGAAACTCTCTGAGCTGCCACTATCAATAAGACCATCTACTTCTTTTTCCTTTGATGAATACTTTCACAACTGCCTTTGACAGTGAATTTGGAGTAGCCGCAGAAGTCACTGTTGCTAGAGTCGCATGATCACTGGAATGTGTGGAGGCACTAGCTCTTGTTGATGCATTAGCACGACATACTTTAGCAAAGTGACCTTTCTTGTGGCATTTATGGCACATTGCTTCACGACCCAGGACACTTTGGACGTGGATGTCTTGAAAAACCACAAAAGAAAACACCGAAACCTGCTGCGCTGTCACTGAGCAGGTTCCCCAGTAACTTCATTGCAAGAGTCTTGGTCAGAATTGAAAGCACTTACCACTCGAGAAGGCTGAGTGGTACTGTATACTTCAAAAATTCTTCTGGGCTGAATCTAGAGCTCTTGCCTGGTCAAAGGCAGCGGCTAAGTCGAGAGTTTTATTCTCCAATAAACGCTGCCTTATTATTGGTGATTGCAGGCCACTGATAAAAGCATCCCTGATGGACTCTTCACAATACTGAGCAGCTGTCACTGCTTGGAAGTGACAGTCCTTACCTAAAATTTTCAGTGCTTGAAAGTATTCCTCTAAGGACTCATCAATCTGCTGGCGGCGAGTTGCAAGGCGATAGCGTGCAAAGATTTCATTTGTAGGTTTAATATACTGAGACTTGAGGGTTTTGATAGCATCTTCGTAGGTATTACACTCAGAAATAGCCTCATATATCTTAGGTGACACAAAATTGATGAGCAGACTTAGTTTATCTAGATCTTCTTTAGGAAGGGCTCCCAAGAAGTTTTCGAAAGTCTTAAAACCAGTGCTTCCATTCCTGAGCAGCCGTTGATAAGCTGGGGTCACAGTCTAGCCTCTCAGGTTTCAGTAAACGCTCCATGTTGTGATGTAGTCTAGCGCAGGATCACCACCAGGTAGCCCAGGATTCTATGTTCAATAAATTGTTGTGATAGAAACACAGGCCTTATCTCTAGGCTTTATTGAACATAGAATCTTCATAGTACTTCTGCAACAACAAAATATAATGACTAGTACATCTAATAATGGCTTCTACAGGGATGGTGATGTCTTGCATATGTCAAGAGAAAAGTTATAACTACAGGCCACATATTTAAACTCACCATGTAATCTGCATCGGTGATAAATGGATAAAGTAGGAGAGAATCACACACCCTATGTTGGTGCCCATGACGCATACCAAACTGTTGTTGTTGTTAAGGGCCCTAGAGGTGGTGCAGTATTATCCTGCTGCTGCTCCCCACAGGACCAGTATCACTACATCAGCTTATAGATCACTCTAGCTTCTAACTGCATTCACATAACATCAGTTTCATTAATTTACTTCTCTCTAATATTATTCTTATGGCTATGCACAAATCCCTTACAGGCTGCTTGGTAAAACATTTGAAAGGATGATTCTTAATCGTCTTATGCACAGAATTAAGGAATTCTTGTCACCCTGGTTGCATGGCTTCATGCAAGGAAGGAGGTGCATCATTGCATTACCACCTTTTTCTCACTCTGCACACTGACAGCTCATACACTACGTTCCTTGACCTTAAATCCGCTTTTGATGTACCCAACAGACATGTAATCATTAGTGAACTTGCCAAAAATGGATGTTGGAGGATGGCTTCTCCCTGGATTAAAGGTTACCTGTCCAACAGAAAGTCGTCTGTGTTGTTCCAGGGACATAGAAGTGTAACTAAAGATTTTGAATTGGGGAACCCCACAGGGAGGTGTGCTTAGTCCCACCCTTTCAACATTTTGATTAATGCCTTACTTAATGCCATGCCTAGGCAGCCCCATCATATATGGGTTAGTTTTGCTGATGAACATAATGTTCACACTACCGGATTCTCCAACCCCAAAACATTCTAATCATGTACTACCCTCGTGTCAGGACCTGTGGTTAATAATCTCAGGGGAAAAAACAAAGATACTCAACAGGCGTCCTCCTCGGCAGAGGGGGCACAGTTCGTCAGATCCAGTTGCATGAGGGGTCTCTTCTAGAATATGTAAGCAGATACAGGTATCTAGGCTTTGAGGTTCCACTACTTGGACCTGTTGTAAAAAGGGACTTTGTCGCCAAAACAAAGAAAGGCTGAGAGCACTTAGAGTTGTGGCAGGTTTTCACCCAGGTATGGTGCTAATGTTAAAATTGTGAAAATGATGTATCTTGCTTATTAGATCATTGGTTGATTATGCAGCGCACTACTTGCACTCGTGTCTGACTGGAAGCTTGGAGGCTGGAAAAACTGCAAAACAAAAGCAATGAGGATCATCCTAGGATGCCCTCGTACTGCCAAAATTTTAAATATGCGGAAAGAACTTAATATTCCAAGCATTGAGATCGTGTTACTGAAAGAAATATCCTTATTGGGGTCAATATGCTTAGGCTAGCCCATTCAAACCCCTGCACAGAAGCCCTCCAAACTTTCCTCAGCACTGGTGAACATCCTTCCAGATGGATCGAAAAAACTGGAACCGACCTCCGCATGAACCAGTACATGATCTTATCAAGTTGGACAACAGAGACATTTCCCTGCTCCATGGGATTTTACCCATTCCCAAAACTACCATTCCTCATTTCCCCCCAAAACTCTTTTTAAAATCACAACCAAAGTTTCGTCTTGAAGCCTAAACATGATGCCTTAAGCGTATTGATAACTTAGTCACACAGAACAATCTTTCACAAATTATTTACGTCGATGGTTCTGTTCACCAGTCCACTGGTGCAGCGGGTTTACTGTTGCTGTCGTCACACAGAGTGATGGCTCTCATAAAGAAATTGGAGCACGCACAATAACTGGGCCTCTACCCTTCAAACAGAACGTTTGCCATACTTCTTGCACTCAAATGTGTCCATGTATCAAGGTTGACACTTTAATTGTAACTGATTCTCTGTCAAACCATAAATGCTCTCAACTCATTAAGTATAAATTGTGGCATGCTTTTGTCAAAGCCAGACATAGATATGGTAAGATTGTGGACAGTGGAGTCAGAGTGCACATGCTGTGGATTCCATCTCACATTGGTCTTCAGATGCATGATAGAACTGATAAATTGGCTAAGCTGTAAAGCTTTCAAGAGGGGGTAGATTACAATCCTGGGTTGTCATTAAAACTTTGAGAACAATAATAAGAAAAGAACTTCAAATGAACTTTATTGACTTAGACTTAGGGAGATTGACACAAGTCAGTCATCTATCATCATTCCATCTGCAGGAGGAGCCACATGTCTATGGTGCATCCAACAAGATAAGCGACTCTTGGATGTCACTACCGCCCGGCTCCGACTGGGTTACAAGTATCTTTGGCAGGTTAAAAACACCACCACCAGATGTAGACCAAACGAAATGTAAACTTTGCCAGATGACTATTGTCACACATTGCGTCATTATGTACTGGAGTGTGATCAAATTAATGAATTTAGAAACAAATCACTCAGAAAAAGTTCAAGAAATGGGAAAGTATTTTATCCACAGTGTATATTGCAGACCATTCTGGAGAAATACCCTGACTTTGCTAGCTGTAATACAGCATTACCACATGTGTGCATGTGTGTGTGTGTGTGTGTGTGTGTGTTTGTGTGTGGTGTGTGTGGTGTGTGGTGTTGGTGTGTGTTGGTGTGTGTGTGTGTGTGTGTACTCAAACCCAGTTGAGGTTGCGGGGGTCGGTCCGAGCTCCTGGTGTGGGTGTGTGTGAGGGGGTGTGTGTGTGTGTTGTGTGTGTTGTGTGTATGTGTGTGTGTGTGTGTGTGTGTTCTCACCTATTTGTACTCACCCATTTGTGTTGCAGGGGTCGAGTCCTAGCTCCTGGCCCGCCTCTTCACCGGGTTTCTACTAGGCCCTCTCTCTCCCCACTCCATGAGCTTTATCAAACCTCGTCTTAAAAATTTTGTATGGTTCCTGCCTCCACTACATCATTTTCTAGGCTTTTTCCACTGCCTTACAACTCTATGATTGAAGAAATACTTCCTACTATCTCTGACTCATTTGTGTCTTCAACTTCCAATTGTGGCCTCTTTTTTCTGTGTCCCCTCCCTGGGAAAACCTGTCTTTGTCCACCTTGGGCTATTCCACGCAGTATTTTATATGTCGTTATCATGTCTTCCCCGACCCTCCTGTCCTCCAGTGTCGTCAGGCCGATTTTCCCCTTTAAACTTTCTTCATAGGACATTCCCCCTTAGCTCTGGAACTAACCTTGTCGCAAAAACCCTTTTTACTTTCTCTAGTTTCTTGACGTGCTTTATCAAGTGTGGGTTCCAAACAGGTGCTGCATACTCCAGTATGGGCCTGACATACACGGTGGTACAGTGGGCTTGAATGATTCTTACTAAGGTATTGGAATGCTGTTCTCAGGTTTGCCAGGCGCCATATGCTGCAGCAGTTATCTGATTGATGTGTGCTTCCGGAGACATGCTCGGTGTTTATATCACCCCAAGATCTTTCTCTTGAGTGAGGTTTTGCAGTCTTTGGCCACCTAGCCCATACTCTGTCTGTGGTCTTCTTTGCCCTTTCCCCTATCTTCATGACTTTGCATTTGGCAGGATTAATTCGAGAACCCTTTTGGCTGGCCCAGGCCAGTCTGCCCGGTCTCTTTGAAGTCCTGCCGGTCCTCATAAATTTTTAATTTCCTCATTAACTTCAATCACTGCAAACAGGGACACTTCTGAGTTAACCCTTCCGTCATGCGTTCACATATACCAAAAAGCACTGGTCTAGGCCCGCCCCCTGGGGCCCCCTCGTCCAGGTGCCCACTGGATCTCATTTCGTACCATGACTCTTGTTGCCTCCCGCAGGTATTTCTATCCATTGCAGTGCCCTTCCTGTTTATTCCGATGCTCTAGCTTCTCATAACTCTTGGAGGAAAACTGTGTAAAAGGGCCCCTTCGAGTCCAAGAAGATGCAATAAACCCACCCCTCTCTCTTTTGTCTTATTCTGTTTTTTTATCAAAAAACTCCAGAATTTTTGTGACCAGGATTTGTTCCGGAAACCGATCAGGGGGATTTTTCGAACACGTGGATTTGGGGTAAAGAAATACCACTAGGCTGTAGAGTAAAATTACAGATAATGTGGGGAGCCCCCTTACAGCCTAACCTATGCTCACTCCCCAACATGACTCCCACCCCAGTCCCCATTTGGGGGGGTCTTTGAATACTGCTAGGTCAGCACAATAGAATAGACATGACTAGGAAGACGGTTGGGGCGAGTAATACTGGTAGGGTTACGGGTAACTGTTACTACTTAGACCGGCGACGCTAACGTATTCGTCCCGACAACAACTAATACAAACAAGATGGCAGGTGTCGGTTTGGGGCTGATTTTACAATGTCAAAGTACCAACAATTAAACATTATAAAATACAAAAGGAACATTGGAATGGAAGCTTACGTAACTGAAACTGTAATGAAATACAAGGTATAATATGCACAATTAAAAACTCAATTTGAGTTTTAAAAAATAGAATGTAAAAAAAAATTTGATCGATCGATCTTTTTTCAGTATCTAGGGATTCTGAGGGAGGAATTATAAAAAAAAAGAGTTTTTAACAAAAAGGGCAGATTCGGTGCACTCAAATCTAGACTGTTAACTCTCAGAATGCGGAGAGAACATGAACACAAAAAAAAAATTCTTGAATACTGATAAGTTGATACTGTAATTATTCATTATACAGGTTATTTACATTTAACCCCAACTCTGCTAGGGTAAGATTGACATATGCAGAATGGGTGTCATCTCTGGGAGGATCAAACTCTGTTGTATTGGCTAACTCATGCTGTATTTGAGGCAAATCTGAATTGGAAGTTATACAAATGATACTTGAGGATTTCTCAATACCTGTCGTGTACGTAGGGAATAACAACATTCAGGTTGATCGTCTGACTGAGTATCAGAGGAAGAGAGTACAGGATCAGGAGGATTGTTAGAGTCTGTCACATTAGTCTGGGTTGGAACATCATTATCATCACATACTAACTTCATATGATCTAAATGCGATTCTTTATACTGACCAGTACTAATCTCTCTAACCTTATACTTATTACCAGTGATATGTTCAACTACTCGATAAGGACAACAAACTTTTGATCAAGCTTTGGCATTGCAGACGTTTTGTTAAAGTTAATCAGCATAACTCTCGAACCTATTTTTGATTTTGGATGGCTTTGCTCGAGTGTTTGCGACTCTTGTAAATTCTGCTGTTGATTTGTGAAGTGTTTCACGGATTCTTCTAAAAACACTTTGAGCTAAGCTGGTACGAGTTGCTATGAAATCATCAGGGTTGTAATTTGGTTTCGGATTAGAATATAACAACTCATAAGTCAAACGTTTATCTACACCATACAATGCATAATGTGGAGTGTCACCTATAGAAACATTGTAAGCAGAATTTATAGCACACTGCACATCAGGTATAACTTCATCCCAAGTTTCACTGTTGGGATTGATAGTGGCTCTCAAGACATCAAGTACTTTCTTATTGGTTCGTTCCCTAACCCATTGCTGGCAGGATGATGAGGAACAATGGTGGATTTAGAGATCTTGTACAAGGTGCACAAATTTTCAAGAATTTCATTACAGAATTCACCTCCATTATCTGTTACTAGGGACTTAGGGGTGGTATGCCTGCAGATAATGCGTTCTTTAAACGCTTTAGCTACTGTCTCGGCAGTCTTATCTGCAATAGGAACTAACTCACAATATCTGGTGAAATGGTCTACCATAACACACAGATGTTTGTTACCCTGGAGGGAACATTGGAAATTAGTTAACAAATCTAGCGCAACTCTTTCCCACGGTTCGCTAGTAGTTGGATACACTTGGATTGGATTAGGACCATTAGCATTGCCTTTATGTTGCATGCAGACACTACATTTCTTAACATACTCAGAAATATCAGTTTGCCATACGAGGCCAAAAGTATTTCAATCTGGCTTGTTTTACTGAACGATCCATACCAGGGTGTGCAACACCTGGTACATCGTGAACTAGCTGTAAGGCTACATTCACTAGTGACTGTGGAATTACTAACTGGTATACTCTTCTGCTAGGAGTACCCAACTCGGCTTTTTCGATACAGTAATTCTTGGTTCATGACAAAGTCACTGATGGGTGCTGGTGGCTTCACAGTCAGAATAAGATCTTCCTGGAGCAGGAATCGAATACACACCAGACCACATGGATCTGTTCGTTGAGCATTCTTTACATCTTCAGCACTAAATGGAGGGTCTGCAGTTACTATACTAACATGTCGCATAAGGCATCTGCGACTACATTTGACTTGCCAGGTAAATGCTCAAAGGTGGGATTGAACTCTTGGATAGTCAAGGTCCATCTGGCTAACCTTCCAGTAGGTTGTTTGTTCTGGAATAAGGTATCAGTGGAGCATGGTTCTGTCAAGACATGAACAGAGTACTGATAAATAATGTCTCGGAAGTGCTTTAAAGACCATACTATTGCTAAAGCTTCTTGCTCAGTTACTGTATAATTACGTTCAGCCTTCGTAAGGACTCAGGGTAGCAAATGCAACTGCGTTGTACTTGCCATCGGTCTTCTGAGCTAGTACGGCACCCATGCCAATTGAACTAGCATATTGTCGATAGAAAGGGGTTTGAAA
>NW_026506478.1:0-24138 GCF_026875155.1 Cherax quadricarinatus
AGATGATTGCTGTGTTATGAATGAAAAGAAGTAGGATGTCCTGGCTCTAAGTGAAACATAGCTGAAGGGGCTAGGGGAAGTTTCGGTGGGGGGAAATAAATGGGATTAAATCTCGAGTATCTGAGAGAGTTAGAGAAAAGGAAGGGGTAGCAGTGATGTTGAATGATCAGTTATGGAAGGGGGAAAAGAGAATATGAATGTGTAAATTCAAGAATTATGTGGATTAAAGTAAAGGTTGGATGCGAGAAGTGGGTCATAATAAGCGTGTATGCCCCTGGAGAAGAGAGGAATGCAGAGGAGAAAGAGAAATTTTCGGAGATGTTAAGTGAATGTATAGGAGCTTTTGAACCAAGTGAGAGAGAAATTACGGAAGGGGATTGAATGCTAAAGTAGGGAAACTTTTAAAGAGGGTGTGGTAGGTAAGTTTGGGGTGCCAGGGGGTAAATGATAAGGGGAGCCCTTTGATTGAACTTTTGTATAGAAAGGGGTTTAGTTATAGGTAATACATATTTTAAGAAAAAGAGGGATAAATAAGTATACAAGATATGAGTAGGGCAAAAGGGACAGTAGTTTGTTGGATTATGTATTGGTAGATAAAAGATGTTGAGTAGACTTCAGGATGTACATGTTTTTAGTGAGGGGCCACAGATATATCAGATCATTTCTAGTTGTAGCTACACTGAGAGTAAAAGGTAGATGGGAAAAAGGGGGGAATTTAGAAGCATCAGGGAAGAGAGAGGTGAAGGTTTATAAACTAAAAGGGGGAGGCAGTTAGGGTAAGATATAAACAGCTATTGGAGGATAGATGGGCTAATGAGAGCATAGGCAATGGGGTCGAGGAGGTTATGGGGTAGGTTTAAAAATGTAGTGTTAGAGTGTTCAGCAGAAGTTTGTGGTTACAGGAAAGTGGGTGCGGGAGGGAAGAGGACGATTGGTGGAATGATGATGTGAAGAGAGTAGTAAGGGAGAAAAGTTAGTTATGAGAAGTTTTTTTCAAAGTAGAAGTGATGCAAGGAGGGAAGAGTATATGGAGAAAAAGAGAGAGGTTAAGAGAGTGGTGAAGCAATGTAAAAAGAGGGCAAATGAGAGAGTGGGGTGAGATTTTTTCAACAAATTTTGTTGAAAATAAGAAAAAGTTTTTGGGGTGAGATTAACAAGTTAAGAAAGCCTAGAGAACAAATGGATTTGTCAGTTTAAAAATAGGAGAGGAGAGTTATTAAATGGAGGTTAGAGGTATTGGGGAATGGAAGGGAATATTTTTGAGGAATTGTTAAATGTTGATGAAGATAGGGAAGCTGTGATTTCGTGTATAGGGCAAGGAGGAACAACATCTTGTAGGAGTAGGAAGGCCAGTTGTGAGTGTGGGGAAGTTCGTGAGGCAGTAGGTAAAATGAAAGGGGGTAAGGCAGCCGGGATTGATGGGAAAAAAGATAGAAATGTTAAAAGAAAAGGTGAGGATGTAGTTTTGGAGTGGTTGGTGCAATTATTTAATAAATGTATGGAAGAGGGTAAGGTACCTAGGGATTGGCCCGAGAGATGCATAGTTCCTTTGTATAAAGGCAAAGGGGGTAAAAGAGGAATGCAAAATTTATAGGGGGATAAGTCTGTTGAGTTTACCTGGTAAAGTGTATGGTTGAGTTTTTATTGAAAGAATTAAGAGTAGGACGGAGAATAGGATAGAGATGAACAAGGAGGCTTTAGGAAAGGTAGGGGGTGTGTGGACCAGGTGTTTTTCAGTGAAACATATAAGTGAACAGTTTTAGTAAGGCTAAAGGGGTTTTTGTGGCATTTTAGGTTTTGGGAAAAAGGGTATGACAGGGTGGATGGGGGGGAATGTGGCAGATGTTTGCAGGTGTTGGTGTAGGAGGTAGGTTACTGAAAGCAGTGAAGAATTTTGCAAGGATAGTGAGGCTAAATTTAGAGTATGTGGGAAAGAGGGAAATTATTTCCCATAAAAGTGGCCTTGCAAGGATGTGTGTGTACCGTGGTTTTTTAAATATTTTTAAGAGGGGGTTGAAGAAAAGAAAATGCAGGGTTTTGGGGAAAAGGGCGTGGTTTTAAAAGAATCACACACAAAGTGGGATTGTCACAGTGCTCTTTTTGTGAACTGTGCTTCTTGGAGATTCTGAAGAGAAGTTGCAGAGATTGGTGGATGAATTTTGGAGGGTTGCAAAAGAAGAAAAATTTAAAGTGAATACAGGAAAGAGTAAGGTTATAAGGATAACAAAAAAATTAGGTATGAAAAATTTGAAATATCAATTGAGGGAGAGAGTATGGAGGAGGGGAAAAGATTCATAATTTGGGAGTGGACATGTGAGCGGGGGGGTCTATGAAAGATGAGGGAATCTAGAAATTTATAGGGGAAAAAGAGTGAGTGGGCATTAGGATTTTGGGAGCAAAGAACTTTTTCCCTTGGGGGCAAAAAGGGGATGTTGAAGATAGCTTTACCAACGCTTAATGGGTGTGAAGCATGGGTGATGAAAGTGCTCGAGGAGAAGGCTGGGGGCAGTGGGGTGTTGTCTGGGGGAAATGTTGGGGAAAATTTAAAAGCAGAGTTTTGAGTTGGAAGTTAGGAGGAGGTGCGGGATTCCCAAAACTGTTGTCCAGGGGCTGGGGAAGGGTTGTTGAGGGGGTTTCGGACATGTGGAGAGAATGGAGGAAACAAAATAACTTAAAGAGTGTATCATTGTATTGGAAGGAAGGCGGGGTGGGGTGGGCCCCCAGGAAAGGTTTGGAGGGAGGGGGTAAAGGAGGTTTTGTGTGGAGGGGGCTTGAATTTCCCAAGGATTTTGGAGCGTGTTTGATAGGAGTGAATGGAGACAAAGGGTTTTTTTAATTTTGAGTGCTGTTGGGGTGTGGAAAAAGTAAATTTTAAAGGGTTTCGGGGAACCCCGGCAGGCCGGGGACTTGATCCTGGAGATGGGAAGTAAGGGCCGCCCTTGAAGGAGGGATGTTAAGTTTCAGTTTAAAAACTTGTGAAAGCACCTTTGGCAAAACAGTGATGGAGGAGGATGGTGAACGTTTTTCTTTTTGGGCCCCCCTGCCTTGGTGGGGTCGGCCCCGTGTGATAATAAAAACATAAAAATATTTAATTTCAGTGGACCCCCCCCCTTAAAAGATCAACCCCCAAATGAACCAATTAGTAAAGGGAATTTGTAAGGCGTTTGTAGTGTATGTTTGGGGGGGTTAAATGGACAATCTACTTTTACATATTCCTTTTGGGAACAAATTTGGGCAGTATGGCATGAAATGCTTTGGAATGAAAAAAATTCTTAACCCGGGGGGGCCACTGTATATTTAATTTTATATATTTTTTATAATATATTTTTATTATATATATATATATTTTATATATATTTATATTTTATATAAAAATGTACACCAACACACACACACACACACACACACACACACACAACACACACACACACACCACACACCACACAACACACAAAAACAAAACACAACAACAACCACACAAAAAAACACCCCACACAACCCCCCACACCAAACACACAACACTGAAAAATATTTCAATTAATGGGGATTAAAAAAACTGAGCCCAATGAAGGAAAAAGTCTTGAATAAACAGGAAATTCAGTGTAAAAGTCACACTACAAAAGTCTCTTTTGAAAGAAAAATCCTAAGGAAGTCCTTGAAAGCTTGGTAAAAGGGGATGGTGATGGATCATCTGCTTCATACACACTACAGAAACCAATGAAATTGATTTAACATAAACATATCATGACCAGGGACCCACAAGAAACCGATTCACAAACACAATAAGTAACTGCCGTTGCTCCCAACAATATCTAAATAAAAGAATTCCAAGACAAGCATCTCCTTAATAGACCACATCTGGGCAAACCCATACCCCCTTTTAAAATCAGGAAATCCAGCAAAACTGCAAACCCACCCAACCTTTTTCATAATAATCTGGGCAAAACTGCCACAAGACATTACTAATTAAATTCAGAACATAACGAGACAGTAGTTAACAAAATTTTTTTTCAGCTATGAATAAATGATTAGCAAAAAGGCTCAAAACATTAAATATGAAGAAGTATAAATAATTTCTAAAAAAGTAGATTAATGTAACACACTTGAAAAGAAAAAAGTCCGTGGGCTTTTATTGATATGTAAAGCTTTCGATCAGTCGATCATGAATGCGTACTAAATTAATGCACTATGGTTCAGAGGCCACTCCCTCAAAATACCTAAAATCAAACCTTATAACAGAACTCAATATTATATGCAAAATGATAAAGCTCTTCCACCCAACCAATCAAGTAGGAGTCCCCCAAGGAAGCACCCTTGGACCACTCCTCTTTCTCATCTACATCAATGATCTACCGAATGTATCACAGCTACTCAAACCATATTATTTGCAGATGACACACATATGTCTTTTCCCACCTAAACACAGTCATACTAGCAAACACAGTCAATGCTGAATTACAGAAAATATCTACCGGATGATGACTAACAAACTTACCTGAAACACTGATAAAACCTATTTCATTCAGATTGGAAACAAAGCTGCAAATGATCCAATTAACATAATGCTAAATGGATCATTAGTCACAAGATTTACAAAGTGAAAATTCCTAGGTATCCACCTTTACAGTAGCCTTAAGTTCTGGACACACATACAACAAATCACTAAGAAATCTCCAAGACTTTAGGTATACTATCAAAGATAAGGTAGTACATTCCAGGATCAGCTCTCCTGGCACTGTTCCATTCACTCATATTCCCTTATCTTACATATGGAATTTGTGCATGGGGATCAACAACATCCAATCACCTAAAACCCTAATAACCCAGCAAAAGGCAGCAGTAAGAATGATAACAAATTCCCACTCCCGCCAGCATACTCAACCAATTTTCAAAAGTCTGAATCTGCTCACCTTTAACCTTAAATGGTCAAAACGTATATATAACGTTCACTCGCGCAGCGCCCCGAATATTTTGAAAAAAAAAAAAATTATATAGAAAAAAAGAGCACATTTTTTAAAGTGTTTTAGTATAAAAAAAAATAGGGTCAGTACTTACCGAGGTATGAGGCCGCGAAGTTGGCACTTGGCGATCACCTGACGGCAACATGGAGCACTGCTGCTTGCACAAATTCAACATATTTACCATTTTCTTCCATTCTTTTTTTAATTTTCTTGGTTTTCATGATATGATAATTATGTTTCGTAGTAAGTCATTTGATATCAATGCCAATTTTTGTTTGTACACCAATATTACATACAAAATTTTTATCATATTGTCATAAACACACATGTACACACTGACAGGTGATTTTGCACACCTGGCTGAATCACACACTTATTACTTACAGTTTATATACAAGTATTTCCATGTCCCACTTATGTTTCATGAACCCACAATTTAAGATACATCTCCATGAAGCATGGATTCATAACAAATGCCACCTCCATACTGGTGACACATGAATCTGTAACCTTCCGCAGTTGGGGTCGTTTTTTGGTGTAGCACACTCAATACTCTTTTTCTGGTCATTCTTTCCCTTTTCCCCTTTTTTGGGTAGGTGGTATTGGTACCAGATAGTGACAGTTAGGAGTGATTCGTCTGGCACTTCCCCCACTGCAGTGGTTGGGGGGACAGGTTTTGGTGTGACAGGTCACTGTTTAGAGGGGAAGGTACAGGTGTGGTACCATACTTTCTAGCTATCTGTTTTGACGAGATTCAGAGAGAAAACATGCAAAAACGTTGTCCGTTTTTCCAGTCTTTACGTCGTAACATTTGAATGGCATAGACACTGCCATGTCTACAAGGTGAAAAAACAGTTTTAATATACACTTGCGACTCCTACGCACACAACAAACTCTATCATCATGTCACACTTGTCAACTAGTTCGCATGTTTTCATATTAGTATGGGCAAACTCTTCTGCGCAACCAATTAACAGTTGGGTTCCACACAGGGAAGTGTCCTTGGCCCTCTTCTCTTGTTCTCCTATGACATAATGACCTACCAATGCTTCGCAATTACTCAAACCCACACTTATTTGCAATACACTACATACATCTTCCTCCACGCCGAGCCCAGTCACACTAGCAATACTGTAAGATACCGAATTACAGAAAATATCTACCGGATGAGGACTAACAAACATTACACTACACATTGACAAAACCTACTTCATTCATTTGGTAACAGAGCTACAGATGTCCCCTTTAACATAATGATAAACGGGATCACCTATCACAAAGCTAACAGAGGGAAAATTCATAGGAAACCCCTTGAATAATAGACTCCAAATTTCATACACATATACAACAAATCTTCGAAGAAAAATTTCCAAGACTGTAGGCATTACTATCGAAAGATACGGAATCTATGTTCCACTAGTCACCCTCCTGGGCCCTATATCACTCCTTATTTACCCCCTATCTCACCTATGGAATTTGTGCATGGGGCTCAACAACATTAACCATCTCAGTCCACTAATTACCCCAACTAAAAGGCTGCAGTTAGTATTGATATCAAATTCTCACTACGCAGCACACTCCACCAATATTCTATAACACTAAACCACTCACCATACAAACATCCATACCTTATTACGCACCTATTACATACATAAACACTTAACGTCTGATTTAACCCTCCCCCTCAAACATCCCTTGCCAACCGAGGGGAACAGAACACATGACCATAACACAAGGCACAGATCACTCTTTGATGTTCCTCGTGTCGCATCCTCACACTATGCAAAAACTCATGCACAGAAAAGGCCCCTAAAATCTGGAATTCATTACCAGTAAATATAAAAGAAACACTACCTGTTTATAAATTCAAGTCCATACTCAAAGATCAATTACTCTCCCAAAACCAAATAATACTGAATAACTTAACCTTATAAATTGTATATCTTAAAATGTTTCTCACACAATTAAATCACTAAAATGTTAAACCTAAAACCGAATCTAACTTTATTATTTTTTAAATACACTACCTAACAGAATCCTTCAATATGAACTGAAAAATGCAACCATATGACCTGTCTTTGTAATACTCACTTGTGGCATTATAGTATCTGTTTACAATAATGTTTTATCACTGATTTCATCATTGCTTAGTTCATCTTAAGTTAATTTTAAAAAGCCAGCCGTAAGCTATGCATAGTATAAGTTTTTTTTTGGCTTTGGCATGCTGCTCTTATCTGTATTTTTTCGTACCTCTGTAATGTGTGCTCAAATTGATAATAAATAAATAAATAAATAAATAAATAGTCCACGCAGCAAGTGGCATCACAATAGGTTTGCGTTGTTTGAACTTGCTCAGTCCTGTGTGTTTTGTACCACTCGTTTTTCTGTGGATGGTTGATAGCAATGTCCACGTCTCATTTGTCATGCCACGTTAGTGCCATGATTCATTAGCATGAAACGCTTGCACTTTTTCCCCTTCACACTGCGCTCCATTGAACCTTGGCATATGTTTCCTATTCCATACTCACTGTTCCACATATTATGAGTAATGTTCACACGTAGGAAATCAAAGCATAGGTCTTGTATACCAAGTGTCTTGACAATGTATGGCCCTTGCCGAGGTATGTTCCATCATCCTGTGAGCAACATCACCTAAGGGTAAACACTTGCCACTCCAGAGGTGCTTAGGCCCATGGTCTTATGTGAGCCAACTGGCCGCCTCAGAAGTGCTTGCCTAGGTCTGATGTGGCCACACTGGCTACCCCAAGGTACATTGGCCCTGGACAGGTGTCGCTACCCCAGAGGTGATGGGCTGGGGGTCATCTGGGTTTATTGTCAATATTTTCACTAATTCCTTGAATATTACTGGCACCATTGGTGTCATAACACCTAAACTACTCCACGATCTCTATCACTTTCCTTGAATAGTAGAGTGTTAATTACGTCGTGGGAGTGATGAATCACGAGGATGTGCCATATGTTGACCCAAGATGGAGCTGAACGTAACTGGTCCTACCAAGAGGTACGCCCGGATCCTCAGATTTTTTGTATACAGTGCACACTGAGTGCACACATTAAACCCATTCTCCCTTCATTGTCTAGGCGACTCATGGCCCTTGCGCTAATTTGAACGAATGAAAAATAAAACAATATAAACGTTTTGACCGTTTAAGGGTTAAGAACATCCATACTTATTCATGTGCCTACTACATAACACAGAACAATACACACAAATATAAACCCTCCACTCAAACTTCTCCTCACCACCCTTAACAGGACACACGACCACAACACAAGACACAGATCTCTTTTTTATATACCTTGTGTCCATATCACACGTGTGTAAAACCCCTATGCACATAAGGCCCCACAAATATGGAATTCATTACCAGAAGAAATTAAAAGTAACCCAGTCTGGAAATCAATATAAGAACTCCTCTCATAAGCCACGTAACCACCCTGGACTAAACGCAAAATACTCAGTACACAGCACTCACCTATGTACTTCCCACATCATAACTGAAACAGTCACATTGAACCTTTTATCCAATGTTGACAGGAATAAAATGAATCATGTTCACAAAAAAGCATTTTAGATATATATAAATATTCTTTGTATTATACAAATTTTTGAGTCATTTATAATTAATATTCTCTGTAGCAACTAATGAAATAAAACTATCATATTGTACAACTAAAAATCAATAACTCCTTAGTGTTAAGTAGACTTGTAAGCCAATAATTTTACTTTGGCCCCAAAAATGCCTAGGCATAATAGAGGCTATTTGTTGTAACTGCAACCGCACTATAGTAAAATACAAAATCTCAATGTACTCTTTGCAAAGACATAAAATAAATAAATAAAAAAAATAAATAAGATATGTCACTCATCTTTATATCTCCATCTAATGACAGTGGTGACATCTGATGAGGGAACACTGACTACCTTCATTTGTTTTCACCTTAACACATAAAAATAGTACTGTCATCTGTCCTGTTTGTCTCTTTTTTCCTGTCTGTCTGTCACTTGTCTCTTTTTCCTGTCCTGATCTGTCCTACTTGTCTCTTGTTCTGTCTGTCCCTATCTGACTGCTTGGCTTCTTTTTCTATTTGGTCTGCTTGGCTCTTTTTCTGTCTGTTTCCCCCCCTGTCTATAGCCCTCTTTTTGCTGTCGTCTGTCTGTCTGCTTGCCTCATTTTCTGTCTTCTTGCCTCTCTGTCTCTCTCTGTCTCAGAAGAGCCACTAGTGAACCAATATGTATTACACACGATGCAGTAGTCACTGCATCCACATCTAAGTCCTGATACTTATATATTTGCGTCCTGGATTTTTTGGTTATCACAGGTAATTTACAATGTGTAAGTAAGTAAGTAAGTAAGGTCAGAAATTTTATTCAGGTATACTCAAATACAGTTTACATAGAATTATCATACATAGGCAGCATAATGTGTAAGAACCTAGGATAACCCAAAAAAGTCAGCACAGAGTAGACTTTATTTCCATATGGGTCCCTTTATCTTATTATTATAATATAAAGGTATAATATTTTTCTTATTATTCTAACATTGAAGATAACCTCTTATGTATCATACTAAAAAGTGACTATCTACTACACGAGGGTCATTAAGACTATCTACAATACAGGGTCGATTACTACGAATAAGGTAAAATTTACACGTATTTTAAGCGTAAAAAATAGAAAATCATTCCCCTCCCTTCTGTATGCTTCATTCATCAAACACTATTTTGCAGTCTTCTTGAACTGGATCATGCTATGACTGGCTTTTGACAAGTGCGGTTAGTTGTCCATTCCTTATTGCTGTACAAATAAAAGGTGTTTGATGCCTGGCCTGACTGTGGTTAACTATACAAAGTTGTGCTCTCTCTCCCATATACTTATGATAGCTTTTGCTTCCCAACCTTACAAAATTGACAGCAAGATATTCTGGGGGGGGGGGTAAACGGGGGGGGGGGGGGGGGGGGGGGTTCGTGAGCAATTTTTTTTTTTTATAAACATGATTATAGCTTCAGTGTGTTTTACTCTCTTCAACAATTCAGCATGATCCAACTGCTGTAGATTCATCCTGGCGCTACATGTTTCTCATGGTCCCAGCCCCAGGATGAATCTTACGATTTTGTTCTGGTGATTTGTCAGTCTATCTTTATCAGTTTTATTGTCAGCAGAAGTACCATGAAGAGTCAAGCGTAATCCATATGGCAATTTAAAAGGGCTAGAACAAGTCCAGCGAGCTCAGGTAGGTAGACACCGTGCTTTGTCTATACAGGCACTTCATCTGGCATTCGCTTTCTTTACTACACTGTTCCCTATCAATTCTCCTGACATGCTGGGCCAAAGGGAATTCCAGATATTTTACTGATGAAACCAAATGATGGACACCCCATTACACTGAACATTAAAATTATTTACCCATATCCTCAGTTTATGTATCGTTCCAAAGAGAATTGGCTTCAGTTTCCCTAGGTTAATGATAGATTGTTGTCTACTAACCATTTGGCTGCAGGACTCCATTCCCAGTGTTAAAACATTAGCAATATTCTTGTGGGTCTTTACCTGTCACTAACAAGCACTGTCATCTGCATACAGTAGATGAGTTTGCACTTGACACTGATAGGCATATCATTGGACATAACATAAGAATAATAAGGACCCAGAATACTACTTGGGAACTTCCACAATGTAATCGGCAGGGGTTCTGATCTGTTTTGTTGATTTTGACTATTTTTCTCCTGTTCTAAAGTAGGAACTTAAACCAGTCTACAGAGAACCATACCGATAGCTTGAATTTCTTACATACTATATTTTGGTTGACAGTATCGAAGGCCTTTTTCAGGTCTAAGGTTACCATACCTATGAGGTTCCCTTTTGACATTTCAGTTCTCAGGTAATCCATCAGATTTAATAAGGAGTATCGGTTGAGTAGGATCTTCAAAGCCCGATTGATAGCTATGGAGAATGCTGTTTGTCCATAAGGTACTTAACTAGTTGAGAATACACCGCCCTCTCCAGAATTTTAGATACTATACGGAGTATACTAACAGGTCTATATTTGCTTACATCAGACCTATTAATTTTCTTGAAGATAGGAGTAACTCTGTCATCCTTGAACCCCTCTGGTAGGTATTAGTGGTGATTGATATATTTATTATGTGAGCAATAGGATTGACAGTTCAGAAGCAACATCTTTTAGGAACTTAACGGGATGTTATCACAGGGCCTGTGCTCTTAGTGGGTTTAAACCTGCTTAGTTCTTTTTGAATGAAGTCAAGAGATACACTTACAAGTTGCAAACTGTTTGGGGTTACCTCCTTTATTGTATAGTATGTTTGAAACATATAGATCTGTGTTAAAGGTATTTGAGCAGCTGGTATTTACTTACTAGTGTTAATGCACATGTGTATAGGAATTAAAGCAATTTGCCCCACCAAGATGTTTCGTGCATACCTCATTATCGATAGTGATACTATGTTTTAGACCGATCTACTGGCTTATGGCTATACCCCAACTGTTTTAGTTGTTGCCAGAGCTTCTAGGGGTCATGCTATCTCTTCAATTTTTGAGCAGTATGCTTTCCTTTGCTCCTTTATAAGCCTCTGTCTCTGTTTCCTCACACCTTTTGGAATTCATTTAGTGCTGCAATATCCTGTCTTTTGCTTTTAAATATTTTTAGGCAGCTGGACTCTGACTTCATATTATCTATATCTCTCAGTAGTCATCCAGGGTTCATTCTTCGTTAATCCTAACCTCTTTAACTGGTTGCAATATTAATAAAGAATTGGTAGTGAACATTGTTTGAATTTTCCAGGCATCGTTACGTCCGTGCAACTTGTCATCTCTGTCCAGTCACAATTGTGTAGCCTATTACCAGTGTTTCTTTACTGTAGTTTCTATTGACCTCATTTTTAAATTGTCCTGTGTAGGCCCAATCCTCTCCCTAGTGTGGGTCCGGGGGGGGTTGGCTGTAAATGATGAAATGATCACTAAGACCTGTGGTAATGACGCCTGAACTGACAACATGTTCCTCAGAGCGCGGTACAAAGTATGTGGTCAATTAGGGTGGCTGAGAACTGTGTGATCCGGTTGGTGTATTAATTAGTTGGGTGTAGCTATTTAAACCTAGAATTTGCTTATACCTTTTGCATAGCCCGTATTTTGGCTGCTGAAAACATATTGAAGTTGCCCAGATTATGTGTCTCGCAATTGTATTTCCACTCCGGACCCCCAAGACGCTGAAAAGTCTTCTAAGAACTGGTCACTGGTAGGAGGGCGGTATCTATTCCTACTAAGATGTGTTTGTTCTTGGGAAGCAGCACCTTCAAACCATAGAATCTCCAGTTTATTGTTGATTAAATCATCATGGGTTGCGTTAGCTAAGTCATTTCTAATTGTAGGCACATACTCCACCACCCTTTTCTGTTCGTACTAAGCATTTTAATATGTAACCATCTATTTTGACCTTGTCGCAGTCACCGTATCATCCAACCAAGATTCAGGAGATGGGTATAACTGCCGCCGACCCGCCCTAATTTTGGTTATGCTAGAATCCTAATCTCTGCCAATTTAGGAGAAGTGATCTTGCATCGACAAGTGAATAAAGTGAAGCCTGTTTTTTCATAAACAATCATAGTCATCAATATATGGCAAAGGGTCATTTGTATTAAAAATTAGGTAAATCAATGTCAGCACTGCTAAAGGTACTGTGCCAAAGTGCATTTGTACACACAAAATGAATTCTGGCACCGTTGCTATAATGTACATACATCGCATCATGCACCCACGCCCTTACACATTTACATAATGTATCCTTTTTCTGTTTTTTCATGCGTACTTTAGTACAGTGTATGCACCTGTTTGGTAGTTGTTTTGAGATAATAATGGCTGTATGGTCTCACATTGACCTATGTATGCATTACAAATGGAAGATAAGGTTATCATCCCTAGCTACTAGACCGTCAATTATCGCCGTCATTTATCTGTCTGTTTTGCCTCGGCAACAAATAGTTTGAGGTCCTGATTAATTTGGACTATCACCACTTAAAGAGCGCTACATAAGAGCTGTGTGGCCACTGTTTTTGTTTGTATGTGGTGTTGCCCATACCTAGCGGCGATAGTGATGTTTTACTTTTCTGGTACGATGGCAACGGTTGTGCTTTTACTGTCCAGGCACAGTTACTCCATTCAACCTTTTCCAGCCCCCATGACGATTTCTTTCTTTCATGAATTGAAGAAAGAAAATGATAAATATAATTTATTGGCAGCCCTGTACCCCTCTAATGCTGCCATTTTCACTCTTCGCTCTTTTACTCATACAATAATATTTATTTCTCTTTTTTCAGTCCCTAGTACACTTTAGTATCATGCTTTACAAGCAATCACAACTGAATTACTAGTAAAATTACCTGCTCTCAAAACCTCTTCCTGCTCACTTTTTCCCTTAACTTCACAAAACCCTTACAGTTAAACCTCTTCAACACCCTCTTCATTGCTCACTTTCCCTTAACTCAAACAAACCCTTACAGTTAACTCCCTATATTACACACGCCCCTACCCACCTTCACTTCACAGGTACTGGCTTCACAAATTAACTTCTAACTCCTTTCCATTCTGGTAGACCAGAAAGGTTTAATCAATGGGTTTTAATCTTTCCAAAATCCCCCTCAATATTCCATTTAATTCGGGGTTTGTGTAGTGTTGTTGTCTCCTACCTGGTCTGCTGACTCAGCCATTTTTAAAACGCTGAGGGAGTAACGCCACCTACAACCGACTTTCCTTGAGTTTATAGATATATATTGGCTATTTTCTGCTGATGAATTCGCTCACTGTACACTGGTCCAGCCTGAATATAGGGTCAGCTACTAAAACATTAACCTTGAACATTTAACTATACACTTCTTTTCCAACGACTGGCACGAGGGATAACCGACCTATAACCTTGGAGTTTTGTACTGTTTATTTACGATGTCTCCTGAGTTTCCCTCTCCGTTAGCCACTGGTACAGGTGATATGATGGTGGTACAGATATATCTACTGTCAACAGAATGAACTCAGCAAAGATAGAATTTCACCTCGCTAGTTGTACATCTGGCAGTAGTCTGCTGTTTGGCATGCCAGTCATCCATGGTTTAAAAAGGCTCAATTCTTTTCCCTCGTTTTGGTACGAAGAGAAAATCCTAAGACCTTCATTCCTTGAGATTAGTTGATCAGGTTTTCTCATGTTGTCTTCCCCGTTAAACACTGGTGGCAGTTTGATAATTGAGTCAGTTATTTCATTGTATGAAAACCGTCTCGTGGTCTGGTTCACGTCTGGCACCGGTCTGGTACTTGAATGCCGGTCCCTCTTCTGTCATATTTATGATCCATTTCGTTGTTGTCACCGTCAGTTTTTATGGTCACTATAGTTTACTTTGCATGTTGTTGCAGCAGTACTTGCAAATGGCCATCACTGGAGTTCGGATAGGCCCAGGGGACGGCAAGATATAGGAGCAAGCCTTGTTGCTGCTTGCTGCTGGACTGCAGCTGCAGCTGCAGCCGCAGAGAGAGAGAGAGAGACAGACAGACAGATAGACAGACAGACAGACAGACAGACAGAGCAGACAGACAAACAGAAACAGAGAGAGGGACAGACAACCAGTCAGGCTGTTGTTTACACAAACACACCTTCCTTCCTAACCACCCCAACTGCCTCCTCTCCCCATTAACTGCCTTTCCCCACGACCCAACACTGCCATAGAGTGAAGTATTCCTTACACTTGGCTTGGTGAACAAAGCGCACGAATTACGCACTCTCACAATGCAATGAGGGATTTACCCGTAGAGTTTACAAGAGAGTGTTTCGGGGTCAACGCCCCTGTGGCCCATGCTGAGACAACGCCTCATGGTAGGATCATGGTCTGATCAACCAGGCTGTATTACTGCTGGCTGCATGCAAGCTGATATACAAACACCGCCCAGTTAGTCAGGTACTTGACTTAGGCACCGTCCAGTGCCTTATTGAAGACAGCGCCCAAGGAATCTATGGTAATTCCTCCTTACGTATGACTGGGAGGCAATTGAACAGTCTTGTGTCCCGGACACTTTTTTATGTTGTCTCTCAGTGTACTCGTGGCGCTCCTCTTTCATCGATGGGAATGTTGCATCTCCTGCCGAGTTTTTGCTTTCATATGGAGTGATTTTCGTGTGCAATTGGTACCAATCCCCTCCAGCGACCTTCCAAGTGTATATTATCAATGTACCTCTCTCACATCTGTGTTTGAGGGAATTCAGGTCAAGGTGTTCAAAACCAATCCCAGTAATTTAGGTGCCTTATCGTACTAATGTGTGCCAATGAATGTACTTTGTAACTCTTCAGGTCGGCAGTGTTCCAGCCTTGAAGGGGGCCGTTGGTGGTACAGCAGTTTCCCCAGCCTAGAGAGCATAGCAAATTGAGGAGAATCATGGGCTTATGCATCCCTAGTTTTTGAAGGTTCCTCATTATCTAACCTATCATTTTCTTAGCGAACGAGGTAGAATACATTGTCGTGGATTTGAAGGCGAGATCCTCTGACATTATCACTCCCAGGACCTTCACATTACTTTTTCACTCTATGTATGGTTTGAATCGTGGTATACCCTGACACATTTTTATTTCCCCTCAAGTTTACCTTATCTGATAGTGAAATTTTCTCCTCGTTGAACTTTCATATTGTTTTGAGTGGCCAATTCGAAGATTTGGTTGAGTCAGCTTGGAGTCTCGCATTCTCCGATGGCGGTCATGCCATTGGTGATCGGTGTCTCTACAACAGGAATCACAGAGCTATGGCTTACATCTCTATGTCAGAAATGAAGATGAGGAATAGAATGGATGAGTACTGTGCCTTGTGGAACAGAGCTATTTAACCAATGGCGTGCCTGGGACTTTACACTGTATACTATTACTCTACGTGTTTTATTTGTCAGGAAGTATTGTACACCATCTTTCCCAACTTTTCCCATTTAATCATTTATCCCACATTTTGTGTGCTATTACCCTATGGTCACACTTGTTGAAAGCTTTTGTAAAGTCCAGTAATACTACATCTTATATTTATCTCCTCAACAGCATCCAGACCTTGTCATAGTGTCCAGTAGCTGTGACAGGCAGGAGTGACCTGCTTCAAAAAAAAAAAAAGAAAAAAAAAAAAAACTCTAAAACCGTGTTGCCCTGGTTTATAATTGTGGGTATCTAGTAGGATGGCTACCTTGTTCCTAGAACCCTCTCAAAGATTTTATGGATATGGGATGTTAGTAATATAGTCTGTATCTTCTTTGCAATTGCTTTACTGCCACCCTTGTCGGTGGGCTAAGTCTGATTTTTTATAGTGTGTGTGGGACGAGAACCTTGACAATGCTCCCCTCCCCACAAAAATGCTGAGAAGGCACGCGATAGGGCTTCTTGCTAATTCTTGATGAACATGGAGTTCCACGAGTCTGGGCCTAGGGCAGAGTGCATGGGCATGTCATTAATTGCCTCTTCAAAGTCTTGTAGAGATAGAATAATATTCTTCTGGTGATTTCCTTTGTCTCCTATAAGAATCGTTCAACTTAAGTTCAATATTTGCAATTTTCATTGACTAGTGCCTCACCATCATATTTTGGATATATTTAGACCCCACTCAGCAGCTCAGTGACTCTTCACCTTTGTCCTGTATAGGGAACAACTCCTTTATATTTTACATCTTCTCTTTCTCTTTCTTAATGGAATGGTCTTGAGGCAGAACGTCAAGAACCACAGAGATGTCATTTGTGTGAAGGAAAATGTTCAATCATGTTGTTTTAATAACTCCCAGCTTGTTTTCATTTAGGACATGGTGCATGATTTTTTTGCTACTGTGCACACCTTACCTATTATTGCCCGCTTGATTTGAAGACACTATAACTGATGTGTACTAGTACATCAGTAACCCTGCGTGTAAGATGTACAAGTACATCGGTAAGCCCTGAAGGGTTTAAATTGTCCCCACACCGTAGATGTACGTACACGTGCGTGCAGCGCTCAAAAACATATATCAACATTTTTACTTTCATTTCCTTCAAATTGGGGTTTCCTAGACATGAAATTCGTCAAATTCAAGTTCAAAGTTTATTCTCATAAGGATTACAATGCTGAGTTTAACAGAATTTGGCATGTGGTTTACATGAAGTAAAATAAATAATTACAGAGGGGGCCACTACGAACACCTAGCATGGCTAGGCATATCGGGCAAACTAGATTAATTCTTAAATTTAAAATATTACAAATTAGAGGTAATTAGGTAATTATGGCTAAGTGACTAAATACTAGCTTGTGAGTTTAGCAATGTGAAATGCTTTTGTTTTTGAGCACAATACATAGTTTCAGTATTGTAGTATCACAGGCCAACTTATGACTAGTTTTTAGATTCATTATTTTAAGAATGAGATTGGATAATTAAGTTTATGGCCAAATGGGTGAGTGAATGTAAGTGTGAACCACCTAGTGGTATTCGTGTAATAAGTTTGATGGGGTTGATCAGGGAGATAAGATGTATTTCTAATGTAGTTTTGAAGTGTGAAATGTGTCTGCAGTTCTAGAGTGTTTCAGGTAGGGTGTCCAGATTATTTCGGGCCTTTGACATACATTGAATTGAAAGAATGGTCTGTTCACTCAGCATGCACACTATGAAAAAAATGGGGACTACTTATAACTTGTGGTACACCAGTTTTCAACTTGAGCACGCAGCTAGAGCAAACACTTGAGGCAAGCAACCAGTGATGTCACTGATGTCTAGCCATAATAGCACTTTTTAAGAGAAAAGCAAAATAGGTTAGATAACTTCATGAGTGTGTGAGGTGGTGTGTGAGTTGACCCTGACTAGCTTGTGCTACTAGGTCAGAATGCTGTTCTCCCTTCATCTGTCCTATATCTCTGTCTAATACTATCTATAACTCTGTCTATTATCCATCATACCTCTATATTACCTTTCTATATCCTTGTCTATATACTGTCTATCCATATCTCTGATCTGTATATCTTCTATCCAAATTTCTCTGTCTATGTCTCTGTCTATATCTCTGTCTCTCACATTTACTCATCAATACAAGTTATTATACATAATGTAAACTATCATGGAATAACCAAAAATTCTAGCCAAGGTTATACAGTGTTTGTAGATATAAGCACATAAATAAACATGACCAAAGTAAGTAGCAGTGTCACTTTGCTCAGTAATCAGGGAGGCAGCACATACACCACAAACCCAACAGGGTTACCAGCCGCTCCCTGGACAGACAGCAAATGGAAAGACACACACACACAAGCAGATAGAAGACAGACAAGCAGAACAAGAACAGACAGATAAGCATCTCCCCTTTCCTCCATGCCCACCACATCTGTGATCCTCTGTTCCTTCCACAGAAATTTCCACGACTTCATAATTCGTTTTCCCCGTCCTTGGTTACCCTTTCCATTTTCAAGACTTCTGCCCCCTCTCACGTTGCTAAACGTAATTTCTTTTCTTCCAAACCTCTCTACTCCTGGGAACTCTTCTTCCACTGCCTTCCCCTTACATTTCATTCTTTTCTAATCTCAACAATTCTCTCCATCCCTTAGACATCAAGCTTACTATCTGCCATACTAACCTCTCTTCACACAACTCGATCCATACCTCTCCTCCCTCTAAGATGCTCCTGATATCACTCTATTCTTGCTCCTCCTGTCCTATTCAATAACTTTGGAAAACTGGCCGATCTCTTTCTGAACAGGCTTAGGAGCACAAAAATAGTGTTAGGCTTTGCCCGACACAAAACAATGCTCTTTTCTGTCCGTCAGAGATCAAAGCCGTCCTAATTGACAGGGTCCACTCTAAAACTGTCTTCCCTACATTCAACTATAAGGCAAGTCGTCGTCTTGTTGAATCCCCCAAATACACACTTTCCTCCTTGTATGGATCTTAGTCCTGCTTCATCTCTTTAGAGATGCCCTTCCTCTCCCACTACATGGTAAAATGCTCCAAACTTTCAGAACACCGTGACGTACTCTGATTCCTCTCCTTTTTCTTCTTCTCCCTCTTTCCCTTCCTCTTTTCCTTTTAATCTTTTTCTGGTTGTCCTATCATTGTCTTGTGTTTCTGTTTCCCCTTCATTATTTATTTCATTATTTTCCACCCTCCCCCATCCCGGTTTCTTGCTCTCACCGTCTGCAGGCACCTAAGCCCCATGCAGTGCTTCCCCTTTCTTTGTATTTTGACTGTGCTATTCCTCCTTTACTTCCCCAATACTTCTTACTTCCAATCTCAGCCACTACTACTACTACTACCACTTCTACTACTTACTACTAACTACTGACGACTACCACTAACTGCTACTACTACTACACTACTAATACTACTACTTCTACCGATCCACCACTAGCTCTTCCTGCATATATATAGCCCATGCCTGCACTACTTCTCGTTAGTGTGACTTTGAGTAAATGGTCCAAGTCGGACCAAAACATCGCATAACTCCTCACTTCTATGTGCGGGTTATTTGTGTATCGGTTCCAAGTCACGGTATTGTTTCCTTTTTTTGTTTATTCATTGACCCCACAGTTAAGCATCATATTCTTCCAACTTTTGAATGTTCTTGCCCTCATTAAGCCCCTCTTTCGATCTTATCTGAGGCTGCTCATTTATGCTACCCGGCATCGTAAGATTCGTTTCAGCCTTCGCTTCCTACATGACCTGTCTTGCTGAACACGTTTCTGCTCCTGTCCTTCCTTCTCCCATTTCCTTAAACCCAACCCACTGGCACTCCCTTCTTATCATGCCGTCTCCTACTTCAACAACTTATCTTTTTAAAATCTAAGTCTCAGGTTGAAGATGCCTTCTTTTACTTCCATCAGCGTCACTGTGCTCTCTTTGTAGCTCTACCACAAGAACTCTGTAGCCTTAGCCTTCTCTCCTTCCATTTGCCTTTTACCAACTCCTCGCCTGAACACAAATTCATTCTCTTCTAACTACAGAACAAACTTCAACATCTCATCTCAGCTAGCCTTGTCTAAATTCTCCCTCACTGCCCGTGTGTTACTAACCTGTCATCCTGTCTCACTCAAACTCTCTCAATGATGACTGAACTTCTTGGTTTTGGCCTTTCTTATGCCACTTCACCCGCCCCCTGGCGCTGGTATTGAACTGATTAACTCTTGATTGTTTTTGTCAGTCTCGCTCGGGTCCCTAATCTTCCTGACTTGTCCACTTTCATGGCGCTCTCCTTCCCTGCTCTGTTTAGTCTGTTTTACTAAGAACCACACCACGTGTTTCTTTGCCATTACCAACCTTGCCCTTTCTTCACTTAAAATCTAACACTAAAAATTGATCATATCTATCTTCTTACAAAGGTAATTCGGTAGTTATCCTTAGATCAAGAGGATTCCTCTGTAAGGTAATGTCTTGCTCTCCGACTCAAATACCTACACTCCCTCATTTCCACCCCTCTTTGATCGCAACAAGAGAACTTTCAACAAGAAACTAAGGACTCTCTCTCCGACCTCTGGCTTCATGACTTTGACCTTTTCAACGGCTTTGTGTCATTTTCCCTCTCTTTCCCTATTTCTATGGCCTCCCCAAAACTCATAAACCTGATATTCCTCTATGTTTCCATCATTTCCTCTAGATGTTCCTGCTCTTAATTCTCTTGCTTCTTGGATGGCCAAAACCTTCCTCCCTTGGTGCTTTTTCTCCTGCCCACCTCGTCACTCTCAAGACTTCATAGAATAGGTTTGCCCTCTCCCAACCTGTAAGAAGCGTAGTCTTTGACGTTGAGGTCCCTCTTCGCCATGTCCCTCTGATGAAGGTCCTTGATTTTCTAGAAGGCCCGTGAAGGATTTCTTCATCTCCTTATACCCTAATAATGTCTTTCTGATGTATCCGCCTCTGGTGGACTCTAATTTCCTTTTCCTTCCTAGGGAAATATTATTCTCAAACTTGCGTGTCACTATTGTTTCTCCTCCTCTCCTGTCCTTGCTAATCTTTTACATGAATACTTTGAACTGTTCTTTTCTTCCTACCATTGATGTAGTGCCCTTCCTTTGGCTTCGTACATGGATGACATCTTTGCCCTGTGGGCCTCATGACTCCAGTCTCTTCCAACCTTTTTCCTGAAGCTCTTAATAATCTAAGGCCTCTTCCATTGGTTAAAGCTGCATGGAATCTAATCCTTGACAAAACCTCTAATAATCCCAGCAAACAGGCAGCAGTAAGAATGATAACAATTCCCCACCTCCCTCCCGCCAGCATAAACATACTCAACCAATTTTCAAAAGTCCTGAATCTGTCTCACCTTTAACCTTAAATGGTCAAAACGTATATATACGTTCATCGCAAGCAGCGCCCCAGAATATATTTTGAAAAAAGAAAAAAATTATATAAGAAAAAAAGAGCACATTTTTTGTAAAGTGTTTTAGGTATAAAAAAAAAATAGGGTCAGTACTTACCCGAGGTATGAGCCTGCGAAGTTGGCACTATGGCTGGGGCGATCACCTGACGGCAACATGGAGCACTGGCTGCTTGCACAAATTCAACATATTTACCATTTTCTTCCATTCATTTTTTAAATTTCCTTGGTTTCATGATATGCTAATTATGTTTTCGTAGTAAGTACATTTGATATCAATGCCAAATTTGTTTGGTACCCCAATATTACATACAAAATTTTTATCATATTTCATAAACACACATGTACACACTGACAGGTGATTTTGCACACCTGGCTGAATCACACACTTATTACTTACAGTTTATATACAAGTATTTCCATGTCCCACTTATGTTTCATGAACCCACAATTTAAGATACATCTCCATGAAGCATGGATTCATAACAAATGCCACCTCCATACTGGTGACACATGAATCTGTAACCTTCCGCAGTTGGGGTCGTTTTTTGGTGTAGCACACTCAATACTCTTTTTCTGGTCATTCTTTCCCTTTTCCCCTTTTTTGGGTAGGTGGTATTGGTACCAGATAGTGACAGTTAGGAGTGATTCGTCTGGCACTTCCCCCACTGCAGTGGTTGGGGGGACAGGTTTTGGTGTGACAGGTCACTGTTTAGAGGGGAAGGTACAGGTGTGGTACCATACTTTCTAGCTATCTGTTTTGACGAGATTCAGAGAGAAAACATGCAAAAACGTTGTCCGTTTTTCCAGTCTTTACGTCGTAACATTTGAATGGCATAGACACTGCCATGTTTTCTTTCTTTTTTTTTTTTTGTCAAGGCAATTCCCTGAAGAGAAAGCGTAATCCATATGGCTTTGTATAAGGGCTAGACTAGGGTCCGCAGCCTCGAGGTAACCGTGTTTGTTATCAGGAACTTCAGTCGGGCATTCGCTTTTTTTCTCACTGTTCCCTATCAATTCTCCTGACATGCAGGGGGTCAAAGGGGTTTTCCCAGATATTTTACTGATGAAACCAAAGTGATGGATCCCCATTACACTGAACATTAAAATTATTTACCTTCTCAGTTTTGTTTCGTTCCAAAGAGAATGGCTTCAGTTTTCCCTAGGTGTAATGATAGTTTGTTGTCTACTAACCATTTGCTGCAGGACTCCAGTTCCAGTGTTAAAACATTAGCAATATCTTGTGGGTCTTTACCTGTCACTAACGGGAGCACTGTCATCTGCATACAGTAGGAGTTTGCACTTGACACTGATAGGCATATCTTGACATAACATAAGAATAATAAGGGACCCAGAATACTACCTTGGGGAACCCCACATGTTATCGGCAGGGTTCGTTTCTGTTTGTTGATTTTGACTATTTGTCCCTGTTGCTAAGGTAGGACTTAAACCAGTCTACAGAACCTATACCGATAGCTTGAAGTTTCTTAATAATATATTGGGGTTGACAGGTATCGAAGGCCTTTTGCAGGTCTAAGGTTACCATACCTATGAGGTTCCCTTTTGGGACATTTCAGTTCTCAGGTAATCCATCAGATTAATAAGGGAGGTATCGGTTGAGTAGGATCTTCTAAAGCCGATTGATAGCTATGGAGAAGGGCTGTTGTCTTTAAAGGTATTTAAAACTACTTGAGAATACACCCCCCTCTCCAGAATTTTAGATTTATACTGATTATACTAACAGGTCTATAGTTGCTTACATCAGACCTATTATTTTTCTTGAAAGATAGGAGTAACTCTGGCCTCCTTGAACCCCTCTGGTACGGTATTAGTGGTGATTGATAGATTTATTATGGGAGCAATAGGGATTGACAGTTCAGAAGCACCATCTTTTGGGAAAACTTAGACGGGATGTTATCAGGGCCTGTGCTCTTAGTGGGGTTTTAAACCCTGCTTAGTTCTTTTTGAATGAAGTCTGAGATCACTTACTGGGTTGACAACTTTTTGGGGGTTTACCCCTTTATGGTATAGTATGTTTTTAAAATTATCAGAGTCTGTGTTAAGGTATTTGATGCACCTGGTAGTTTACTTACTAGTGTTTATGCAACAGATGTGTAGTAGGAATTAAAGCAATTTGCCACCCTTTGATGTTTCGTGGCATACCTCATTATCGATAGTGAGTAATATGTTAGACCTATCTACTGGCTTATGGCTATACCCCAACTGTTTTAATTGTTGCCAGAGCTTTCTGGGGTCATGCTTATACTCTTCAATTTTTGAGCAGTAGTGCTTTGCCTTTGCTCCTTTTTAAAGCCTCTGTACTCTGTTCCTCACCCTTTGGAATTCATTTAGTGCTGCAATATCCTGTCTGTTTGCTTTAAATTTTTTTTAGCAGCTGGTCTCTGAATTTCATTTATCTAATATCTCGTGCATCCCGGGTTCGTTTTTCGTTTAATCCTAACGTCTTTAACTGGTGCATATTTTTAAAAATGGTAGTGAACTTGTTTTGAATTTTTCCCAGGCATCGTTTAGTCCGTGCAAATTGTCTTTTTGTCCCGTCACAATGTGTAGCCTATTTTTTCCCGTGTTTTTTTACTGTAGTTTCTAGTTGACCCCTTTTTATTGTCCTTGGGGGCCTATCTATCCCCAGTGTTTTCCCGGTGCAGTAAAAGATGAAAAGATCACTAAGACTGTGGTAATGCGCCTGACTGACTAAAGTTCTCAGCGCGGTTACAAAGTATGTGGTCAATTTTTGGGTGGCTGAGAACTGTGTGATCCGGGGGTTTGGTGTTTAATTAGTTGGGTGTGCTA
>NW_026506479.1:0-48270 GCF_026875155.1 Cherax quadricarinatus
GGATAATGGGATTTTAAATACGTAAATCAACAACTTCATTGTGAAAGATTTCCTGTACCCGGATTGAAGAACTGTTATCCGTTGTGGCAAGGCCATAGATATTTACATAATTAAATTTAAAATATGCCTTATTTACAACACCTGTAGATGAGAGGAGCCAACCAGTTTTATGTAATTAATAACCCATAAAGGACTGTTTAAAAATATAAGAGACTACCCTTTCGTACTTTCCTCCAACTCCTTGTATTTTCGAAAGATTTATTTCACCCAGTTTTGGTTAAATTAGAAGGTGTAGCATCCATTTTGGATGATATAATATGTGGTGCCAGAAACTTAACATGATGCAAAGACTCAGGCAGTATTGAATATTTTTACAAGAGTTTAATGTAGCACTGAATAGGAACCTAAGTGTTGGCAACCAGGTCCCTATTGAATATCTGTGTAATGAAATTTCAGGGGAAGGTATTAAACCATCTAAGAAAATTGACTCTACGGTATAGTTTACCATCACCTGTGTACAGATGTATAAATTCAGTCCTCTGTGGGGATGGTGGCATATTATTTAGGTTTCATCAAAATTTTTCTGTAATTTTGGCACCATTTTATGATTAATTGACAAAGAGGCTACTTTTGAATGGTCTTCAGTAGAAGAGGACGCTGTACAATAATTAGAAAAAATTTAGATTGTTCAGTTTTGGTGACTAATTTTACAGGAGAACTTCCGTTAAATATTGAAGTTGATGTTTCTTTCTGCAGTGCTGATGTGCCCTTAGTCCAGAGGTAAATGTTCGAAGGAAAACTGTGTATTTTTGCTAGTTAGAACTTTCTCCAGCAGAACGGAATTATTCCTCAGCTTTGAATAAAGAAGGTCTAACTTTAGAGTTTGTTGTTAAAAATTCAGGTATTTTTTGCTAGGAGAAAGTTGGTGGACTCAGACAGATCAAAAACCATTGCGGGATTTGTTTGGAAAAAGGAAAATAGATTCCAATAAAAGGCAATTGCCAGAATTCAGCGTTGGGTGTTATTAGCTCAGTATGATTATGAACGTTATTCATAGCTGGCAAGGAAAACTGTTTTTGGAGATTCATTATTCAGATTGCCGTTTGAAGATCACAGTTTAGAGTCAGGTAAAACCTATGGAATATTAAGACTAGCAAGTCCTCTAACTTCCAAATTTGTTCTTGGAAGGGAAGATGCTGTGTTATCCCAAGTAATCCAATTATTGTTATAGATGGATGGTATAAAACCATGGTCCTTTTATCTGACTATACTTCAGTCAAATCAGATCTGAATATACCATAAGGAATGTATATTTGTATCAGGAAATAGAGTGTTAGTGCCAGTAGAATTAAGATGTAAGAAATTAGAAGCACATACATGTTGGCCATACTGGTATCAATGCCATTCAACCAGAAGCTAGGAAGTGGTCGGTGGGCCAAAAATTGATTAAGATATTCAGAAGTGGCCAAGAATTGTTATATTGTTTAAAAATTTTTAAGCCATGTCAACTCCAGTACTATCGTGGCCCATCACTGGAAACTTTGTCTAGAATTCACGTAAGATTATGCAGCCCACTGGAGGGGATATATTTTTTGGTAATTGTGATTCCTTTTCAGAATTCTTAGATGTACACGTCACTAGTTCTATGACATCCTCACAGTACTAGTGAATTGCATGAGAAATCCTTTTGTAATTTTTGGTTTCCCAGACAGTGTGTCAGATAATGCTGCAATATTTTGTATCACACAAGAACCGGAATCTTTTTTTTTTTTGTTAGAATATAAAAGAACATATTACTCAGCCCCACACCATCCATCATCCATGGTCTGGCAAGAGGCATTACTGACAGTGAAGAAAGGGTTTACACAAACTTACAAAAGGATCTCATCAGTACAGCTATGTAGGTTCTTATATAACCAAGGAAAACGGTTTTCCATTCATTCCACCAGCAGAAAAATGTTTAATAGGAGTTTTAAAGTTCCAGTAACCGCTGTCAAACGTCACGTCAAGAAGACAATCATTTAACATGGTCTGCTGGTGACCTTCAGGGGATGACAAACATTTAAAGTTTGATGATGCTGTGTATTCAGGAATTTGGGGAAAATTGACCCTTGGGTAGAATGGAAGATTGTGGAGGTATTAGGGGTTAGGAATATAAGGTGAAAGTAGAAGTTTTGGGAATCTAATAGGAAAAGGACATTCATATCAACTAACGTCCAAGGTTTCAGGAGTTGATGAAGAAAAAACACTAATTACAGTAATACCAAACTGTACAGGAGATGGTTGGTAATTACTGCCAGTATAGGAAAAGGGCACCATTATGGTCAGACTAAGGAACTGCCCACAACAGATACTTGTGGTAATACATTTGAGGATCAGTAGTAATGCAGGAAGACGCTCCAGAAGGTTTGATAGTGAACACAGCGAGTGTGAAGGAGAAGTTTGCAACCTCGAAGGAAGTGCCAACACTCTCATATCTCAGGCGTTCCCCAGAAGAATAGTTAAACACCTCCAGATAGGTTGGATTTGTAAATAGCTTGGATTATGAGATAATCTTTGTATTTTAACGAAACCACCTGATGATTACAAAGTAATTTAGAAAAAGAGGAATACACGGTGTTATAGCTGTGAACAGTGGTTGCTGTTGTTACTCGAGGCGAAGCGAGAGTAAACGACGGCAGGTGAAGTAACTCTGCCTTTCATAAATATCCGATAGCCATAACAGATGCTTCCCAATCAGTCCGAATACAGAAATTGCAGATATATAGACAGAAGATGCAGTGGAGAAGTACAGAAGTGATCAGTCATCTACCTTGAAGGAAGTTTGAGGTGGTCTCTCCCACAGCTCAAGATTTATGAAGAGAATACTTCAGACTACAACTGACCACCCTCAACACTCCTTCTAGGTTGATAAGACTGATCATATCACCTTTACCCTTTCCACTCCTGCTGGACTCATATTTGCAACTTCTGTTTTGAACTGATGAGTCCTACTGCGTAGGGGAAACGTTTGCTCAATTGTCTGCGTAATGCAGTATATATGTTGGGAACTAAAAATACATTTATCACACCACAGTATTCCAGGCGAACAGCGTGAAAGGAGGATGTGTTATTTGTGTCCACATAAACAAATTCGTTGAAGTGGTAACGAACGTCTTTGATGAAAATGAACTTGTGTAAAATCGCTGTAAACTTTGCACAATAAAGCTCCCAGCATTGCTGGGTTCACCAAGCGAACCCAGCAAAGGCTTTTGTGTTCAAGACAAGAAGGTCTGTGTTAATATCCTTCTAAACGAAGAATGTTGTTAAAGTTATGGATGCATGTGTTGCAGCTTAACCTTCATTCCATTTAGAGACCAACCTGAGACCCAATACTTCATGACATGACTCATAAAATCGTAATGACACGATTGCAAGCAAACCATACCACGGGTGGGGATAGAACCCGCGGTCAGAGAGTCATGAAACTCCAGACAGACGCGTTAGCCACTGGACCAGTTGGCTACAATAAGACTCTACAACTACACGATAGGTGCACAAATATAGAATCATTACTATATATGTCACGAGTCATCCCCACACAAGTCATCACTACACGATAATCACTACACAGAATTCATCACTACATAAGTCGTCACTGCACAACAGTCGTCATTACTCATCAGTCATCACTACCCAAGATTCATCACTATACAATCATACAATCACTTCATAAACCAATCCAGTTCAACATTTACCATTACATAACGTCATTCGCCAAACTACAGTCATTCAACTAAACTACTACACCAACAGTTATGGCTACACAGTCATCACTGCACATAATATAACAATCATAACAGTAATCACTACACAATCATTAAACATCTCGCTCACTTACACCACACTCATTATTAGCCCACAATCATTCCCTGCATAGTTATCGCTACAACAAAACCGTCATAAACCAAACCGATTCATAACTGCACCACAATCAAAAAATTTCCACAATCATTATTCCATTAGACATATCACATGCCTAGTATTTCTCCATCAATTCATCACTACACTATTTATCGATTACACAAGTCCAACACAATACAACCACTTCTGTTAATCGTGGCTACACAAGATTCTCATTTTCTCAGTATAACATTACACAGTACTTATAACTAATAAATCACTAGTAAACAATATCCCTACAAAACAATTCATCACTACACATTTTGTTTCTACAACGCACTCATAACAACACAACAGCATCATTACACAAAAACAATCACAATGTATAACTATCACTCACAATTAAATCACCACTACCACAATCATCATTTCATAAGTTATTACTACACAACTATTATCAAGAAACTCATCACTACACAACAATCATCATTAAATATTCATCACTACACAAAAATCATCGCTAAATATTCAAGAATACAAGTCATCACTACACATGTCATCACTACAATGTAGTTATCACTACATAATAATCGCTACACAGCAATACTACATATCAGTAATAACTTCCTAATTCGTCAGTGAACAACAGTCATCATTACTGAAAAGTCATCACTACACAACATTCATCACTACAGAATCACTTCATAAGTCAACTTTATTCAACAATTATCACTACATAAGTCATCACTACACAACATTCATCACTACAGAATCACTTCATAAGTCAACTTTATTCAACAATTATCACTACATAAGTCATCACTACACAACATTCATCACTACAGAATCACTTCATAAGTCAACTTTATTCAACAATTATCACTACATAAGTCATCACTACACAACATTCAGCACTACAGAATCACTTCATAAGTCAACTTTATTCAACAATTATCACTACATAAGTCATCACTACACTATAGTCATTCACTACACATCTGTCACCAAATCTGTCATCACTACACAATAGATATCACTATACAGGTCATCACTGCACAACAGCAATAGCTACACAACAGTAATCACTGCACAAGTCACCACTACAAAAATCGCCACTATAAAACCGTCATCACCACACAAGTCATCTCTGTAACGCAGTTATCATTAAACAACAGCCATCACTACACAATCATCACTATACCAGACTCATCACTAGCCCACACTCAACCCTACATAAGTCATCACTGCAGTCAGAACTAAACATTCATTACTACACCACAATCATTACTTGTTCAGACATAATCATTATACAGTATCTATCATATTCTTCACTACACAATCACTACTCATCACTATACAAGTCATCACAACGCAATCACTTGTTAATCGTCACTACACAGCAATCATCTTTTCCCAACAAACATTACGCAACATTCATCACCACAACAGTCACTACTTAACAATATCCCCTACTCAACAATTCATCACGTACAATCACAATGTTTTCTACAAAGAATCATAACTACACAACATCCATCACATAACATCTGTCGATAACTGATTTCTAAATTTTTTTTTTTTTTTTTTTTTTTTTGTGTGTGTGTGTGTTATTATCATTTTCGGCGTCCTCCTTTACCTCGCTTTCCTTTTCCTTTTCTTTCACGCTTTTTTCTTCCCAAGTTTCTGGCCTTTATGTTCTTTCCTCTTCCTTTTTCAAACTCTTCCTTATTTTCTTCTTCGCTGCCTAATGTTTCTTCTTCGTCTTCAGAATCCTAGTCTTAATCTTGTGTAAGTTGAAGACATTTCTTCATACGTCTGAGGAGAACGGGGAGACTTAGCCGTCGGCTTGGATCCTTGTTCATGGCTTGATTGACCAGGTGATCCAGGCCTTGAGGATGAGGATCCACAGCATCCAGGATTACTGACATGACAAATCCGTAGGAGAACACATCACTTGCAACGGGTGGATGGCTTGATGGCGAGAATCTCTGAGCATGCCAAGGAAAGTCCTCATGGTTGCCGTTCAAGGAGATGATTTTCCGTTGAGGCAGAACATTCCATAATCTATGATGCTGACGTCCGGAGCCTCGGGTGAGCCATCGACAATTATGTTATCTTCTTTAATATCGTTATGGATATAGCCTGCATCATGAATCTGCTATAACTGCTTGCCGATTTCCAGCCCGACTGCGAGGAGGTCAAATTCCGGATCTTTTATTACATCGAGGAAGCTTTGGCTGCCTTTATACTGCATGAGTAGAGCTGGAGGGTTAACGTGGACTCCATGAAGTAATGGGGCACCACCGGCGCCTTGTAAGCAATAAAGGATCTCCGCTTCATTGAGAAAGTTAGGTAGATGGCGTAAGTATTTATTCTTTATTTTCTTTTATCGAGATTTAGAAACCTTGAGAGCTGCTGGTTCGTTATGGTAGCTTACCAGAAGAACCTCAACCGAAGGTTCCATCCCAAGAACCTTGTTCTCTGTACTTAGAAAATCATCCACCACCTCAGAGTTTTCAGGAACCTTCATTTGTCAATTAGTGACAATATCCGGAAACTCTCCTTTAGTATATAATAACTCTCGGAATACACAGGAGGGTGGACGAGGGAATCGAACCCGGGTCCTTGAATTGGCAGTCCGATGCTTTATCACCTCTGCCACAGGGGTATTGCTTGGAAAGTAGCCGGAACTAATACTTATTGTATTCCTTCAGAATATATTACAATACCTGATACCTGACTAGTGATGATTCTTGGGAAGCTATGAATGTTGTGTAGTAATGATTATGAAGTGATTGTGTTGTGATGGCTTATGTAGTGATGATTTGTGCAGTGATGACTTGTGTAGTGATCACATGTGTAGTGATAATTGTTTAGTGATGAATATGATGGAGATATTGGTATAGTGATATGACTGGAGAAATAAAAATTGTGGGCTCTTGATTGTGGTGCATTAATGAACATTTAGCTATAACTGTGTAGTGATGACTTACGCAGAGATGATTGTGGGCTAGCGATGAATCTGGTGTAGAGAATAAGGTGTAATAATGATGGTGAAATGATGACTGTTATGTAGTGATGATTGTGTAGTGATAACTTGTGTAGTGATTATTGTTGTGCAGTTATATCTGTTGTACATTGCTGATCTATGTAGTGATATCAGATGTGTAGTGATAACAGTTGTATAGTGAATGACTGTAGTGAAGTAATGAATTATGTAGTGTTGATTGTTGTACAGGGTTGATTTATGAAGTGCTTGTGTAGTGATAAATGTTGTGTATAATGACTCGCGAGTAGTGATAACTGTTGTTCAGTGATGACATGTAGTAGTGATAACTGTTGTTCAGTGATGACATGTAGTATGATGAAACTGTTGTTCATGATGACATGAGTAGTGATAACTGTTGTTCAGTGATGACATGTAGTAGTGATAACTGTTGTTCAGTGATGACATGTAGTAGTGATAACTGTTGTTCAGTGATGACATGTAGTAGTGATAACTGTTGTTCAGTGATGACATGTAGTAGTGATAACTGTTGTTCAGTGATGACATGTAGAAGTGATAACGTTGTTTCAGTGATGACATGTAGTAGTGATAACTGTTGTTTTCAGTGATACATGTAGTAGTGATGATAACTGTTGTTCAGTGATGACATGTAGTAGTGATAACTGTTGTTCAGTGATGACATGTAGTAGTGATAACTTGTTCAGTGATGACATGTAGTAGTGATAACTGTTGTTCAGTGATGACATTAGTGTGATAACTGTTGTTCAGTGATGACATGTAGAATGATAACTGTTGTTCAGTGAATGACATGTAGTAGTGATAACTGTTTGTTCAGATGAATGACATGTAGTAGTGAATCTTTGTTCAGTGATGCCATTTAGTGTGATAACTGTTGTTCAGTGATGACATGTAGTAGTGATAACTGTTGTTCAGTGATGACATGTAGTAGTGATAACTGTTGTTCAGTGATGACATGTAGTAGTGATAACTGTTGTTCAGTGATGACATGTAGTAGTAATGATTGGTGTGTAGTGATGACTGCTGTTTAGTGATTATTTTTCAGTGATAACTATATTGTAGTGATGACTTGTGTAGTGAAGACTGTGTAGTGATTGTTGTGAAGATTATACAGTGGCGACTTGCGTAGACATGAATATTTAATGACAATTGTTGTGTAGTGATGAATTTTTAATGATATTTTTTGTGTAGTGATCAATATTTAATGACAATTGTTCTGTAGTGATGAATTTGGTGATGATTGTTTGTATAGTGAAAATTGTAGTTAGTGATGACTTATATTGTAATGATTGTTGATATGGGTTTGACTAATGAAGTGAACTGTGCAGTGATGAATGTTGTGTAGGATGAATTTTAGTGATGGTCTTCAGAGTGAAGACTCTTATGTAGTAACGACTTCTGTAGTGATGACTGCTGTGTAGTAATTATAATGTAGTGATTAATGTACTGTAGTGATATGTGTAGTGGTCACTATGTAGTGATGATTTTTGTGTGGTGTTGATTGTTGTGTAGTGAATATTTTAATGTAGTGATAACTGTTTTGTAGTTATGATCGCTTTGTAGTAACGATTTGTAGTGGTGAATTGTTAAGTAAGAGAAGTGTTTAGTAGTGACTCTTGTGGTTATGAGTCTTGTGTTAGATTGCAAGTGATTGTGTTGCAATGACTTGTGTAGTGATGATTGTGCAACGATGAATACACTATAAAGATATTAGTAGAATGATATGTCTGATGAAGTATTGATTGTGGGCTCTTGATTGTGGTATAGTAATGAAGTGATTAAGTTTCTATAGTGATGAATGTAGTGATGAGTGTTGTGTAGTTTTGAATGCTGTGTAGCCATGATTTTTGAGTAGTTGTGACTGCTGTGTAGTGATTATGTAGTGATAACTGAATTGTAGTGACGTCAGTTGTTTACTGATAACTGCAGTGCAGCGATGACTGTTGTATAGTGATGATTGTGTAGTGGTGACTTGTGTAGTAATTACTTTTACCATGAAATGGGATTACAGTTGTGTATTATTTCTATTGTGAATTGACTTATGTAGTGATATCTATAGTGTAGTGATAACAGTTGTGTAGTGAATGACTGTAGTGAAGGGAAGACTTATGTAGTCATGATTGTTGTATAGGGTTAATTATGAAGTGATTGTGTAGTCACGAATGTTGGTGTATTGATAAATGTTTGTAGTGATGAATGTTGTGTGGTAACGAATATTGTAAAACGATGACTTTTGAGTTCTGATGACTGTTGTTTATGGACGACTTATATAGTGATGACGTGTGTAGTGATGACTGCTGTGAATGGTGAATTATTTGGTGACAGTGGTGGTGTCGTTTGTAGTTATGAATGCTGTGTAGTGATGGGCTCTTGAGGGTTTGAGATGTGACTGTTATGCATTGACGACTTATGTAGTGATAAATGTTGTATAGTGAAGATTGATGTGTAGTATTATTTGTGTGTCAATGACTTGTGTAGTGATGATTGTACAGTGATGATTTGTGTAGTTATGAATATTTAGTGACAATTGTTGTGAATTAAATAAGTTTAGTTGATGATTGTTGTGTAGTGGATAGTTGAAATGATGTTTGTTATGTAGTGGTTATTTATGTAGTGATGATGGAAATGTAGTGTTGGTTGTTGTGTAGTCAGTATTGTTGTGTAGTGAATATTGTTGAGAAGTGATGACTGTTGTGTAGTAATGATTGGTTTTGTAGTGAATATTGTTATGTAGTGAATATTGTTGGAGAGTGATGACTGTTGTTAGTGATTTTGTATGTAGTAAACGAATAGGGTAGTAATGACTCGGGTAATGACTACTGTTTTATTAGTTAATACTGTTGTGCCATGATGAAGTAATTATGAACTACAAGGAAAGTGATCGGAAAAATGAATTAACGATATTGGAGGAAAAACTGGGGAGACATTAAGAGCATGATGTCGATGAATACATGAAATGTTTCGTGACCTTGCTCGTATGGCTGAGTAATCATTTTCCTCATTTAAATTAAGAAATGCATTAATCCGTTGCAGCGGAATTTCTGCTTCTCAGGAGGCAGGAATATGAAACGCTAATATCAACTCTACGGTTTATTTATCCATCATAAATTCGGCTAATATGACTAATAAACAATATAAATACATTGAAACACTGAATATATACTCTTGAATGAATAAAGTGTGTCATGACGTGTCAAGTAGTGGCGGCCATCCCTTGCCATCCCCCGACATTCTCGACACCACCATCCCAACTTACTAAAGTGCTCACTTGCACTTCTCTCCTACAATTAAGCTGTTCCAGGTGGGGGAAAAAAAAAAAAAAAATTTGTGTTTTTATCTTTAATTAACATATCTTGTATCAGCCAGGCAATCATGAAACCCAGTAGGCCTACCAGTGTTGCTGAATGACTTACTTGACTGAATCACTTGACTGATTGAATTACTGACTTGGCTTACTGTCTTGACTGAATTACCAAATGGTTTGATTTCAAACGGTAAACACCAACATGTCATAATACAGCTCTGTGATCCAATATTTAGAGGTAATACCCTGGTATACTTTACGACCAAATTGCGTGTTAACTTTGGATAACATATTTTGCGCTAAACACCTATGTGTTTTTAGTGCTCTTGAGTTCACATTTTCAGAGTTATTAAGGTATAGATGATTCAGTACAGAGGTAATGCAAATAAGTGGTAATACAAGTGGTAAATAAATACACATATTAATTTCACAAATTTTTATTTGTTACATATTTCAATACAAAAGATATATAATACATCAAAAAGATACATTTTCTCCAGTACACACATTTTTACAACTTTTTTACAACTTCATCACAGTTTTTACATACATCATAGTGGGATTGTTCACAACTGTTTATGTACAACACAGCGGGGAATTAGTTTAGTCTCCTGTGTTTAGATGCTGGAATATCAGGGTGTCCATCAGGGTGTCCATCAGGGTGTCCATCAGAGTGTCCATCAGGGTGTCCATCAGGGTGTCCATCAGGGTGTCCATCAGGGTGTCCATCAGGGTGTCCATCAGTGTCCATCAGGGTGTCCATCAGGGTGTCCATCAGGGTGTCCATCAGGGTGTCCATCAGGGTGTCCATCAGGGTGTCCATCAGGGTGTCCATCAGGGTGTCCATCAGGGTGTCCATCAGGGTGTCCATAAGCCAAGGAATGTTTGGTGTTCAAGTGATGTCTTTTATCAACAAAGGCCGACAATCCTTTCTTTTTTATCTTTACATATCTCTCCTGTGACATTACTAATAGACTTACACTTCAATAGTTCTTTATAAACTTTTCCGAAAACATTTTTATACCACCATGAGTTAATAATGGCCTGAAATGGCTCTACTGACATTACTTGTTCTTCCAGTGGTCTTCACACAATACATTTTTGCTTTAAGAGCAACCAACTCATTAATATTATAACTCATTTCAGATTTCAATTCTCCTAACTCACCTTTCCTACTGTTATCATATAATGGATGATCATGACTCAAATTTGAAAGTTCATATATTCTAGCAACAGTTTACTGTTCAGTTCTAGGACTCGGTATCATGTACATTAGTCTTATATCATCTCCATAATGCTATTTTTAAGACTTTATACCAAAAATAATACAATAATAATAATACGAAATAAACAGGTTATTACCAAATTAATTTCGGTTGGTGAATATGCAAATCCCTTTGTCTTGGATCAAATACTTAATATTTTTTAAAAAGGGTCACTGACATCTCTAGTAATTGTTTTCTCATCTTTTATATATTTATAGGTCTCACCATATTTTGTGATATTAAGTAATGATTTTACCGTAAATGGCATTGTTAGTCAGCTTAAACTTGATGGAGCATTGTGTAGTAGTTTGTTGTTCAATATTAGTTCTAATGAAGGGCTCTAATGTTTTTGCCTGATTATATTCATATACTTCATGAACCTTTTCTGTCTCCAACCCAAGAACCATTAAAAGATGAAGTAATTCCAACCGCACTAGATAATGTTTCTGTGGAAGATGGGCAGCCACTAATTTCGTATTAAATTTGGGTATCTTTCTACTTTCATTTTTCAAAACAGACTCAGAATAAGGAGATAACATGTCTTCTGATATATTCATGTGTGATAATATCAAGGGAAGTTCACCGTACGTCTAGCTACCTCAGGATTCACTGGTTTGGTGTCACATTCAATACATTAATAACCTTTATCTCCCTCACATGATACGTTAGTTAACCACAAATCAAGGAATCAAATCTTTTCTTCATTCGATAATTTTCTTGTACCATTTTGCGGTAGAGCTTCAACCATAACGCTAGTATACAATGAATTAAAGTCATGATATACAATATGAGTACCCATCCCACTCTATCAAAACTGGGGTTAATTAAGAATTTATCCGTCTTGGTATATTGTTTGAATCCCCCTTTGAGAACAGATGATATAATTCATGGGAATGAAACATATCTAATTTTACTTTTGTTTTTAACAACAAAACATCCATAATGAAAGAGAGTAAACTGATATAATTACTAACGTCTAAATTATAAATATGTTTAAGTGTTTTACGCCACTCCATGAAGATATCAGCTAACAATCCCACATCTGTCTTGAGAAACAACATCAAGTAATCACGTAAAGTCTTGTATTTCCACCAACTGGACAACTTTCACAACTTGGTCATAATCTTCCTGGTTAATGTGACTGTTTCTCAATGAATTAAAAATTTCCTCTTGGCAACTTTGTTTCCTGGAATTTTTTTAAACTGTCAATATAGTCATAACACAGCACCTGTTTTCCTTTGCATAATGAGAGTATCACTTCCTTAGATGCGTCCTTGAGAATAATTTCTGTATACCTGCCTTGATATGCTGTTCTGCTAAACTGGAAAGAGTTACATTTAAGAAACTCATAGATTCCTGAGATCTAACACAACCAATGTCTACTCTTAAGAATTTAAGTGTTTGTTTCGAATGATCCTCAATTTCATATTTATTCAGTGTCAAGTCTTTTAAAATTACCTCTAAATCATAGGACATGTAATGACTAAACATTAATAGCCTATCTCTCTTATCTTTACATTGCAGATTGCAAGGAACACAATATGCTCCGATGCAATTACTGAATTGTGTCCTGTGATCATGGTGGCGATACTTGGATTTTGCATCTAGGAAGGTTACACAGCATAATTCACACGTGTTTTGCGAATCAAATCGCACTTTATCTTTCCCATTCATATCGATATCATAATACCTTCTGCTCTTTATCCCACCTCATTTTTCATTGACATTTACAACAAAGTTGTGGCAGTGTTCTCCCCTTCTTAACCTTTAACAGAAATCACAGTTCCTTCCCGATCAAATATTACGTAACAATAAGCAATGGCTTTATGTCGTGCTTCAAATTTGACTGCCGGGGATATACGATCAAGAGAACTTTCAAAATCATAAACTCATATACATATATATTAGCTAGAATGAGCATAACTATAATTTTTAAAATGGAGAGTTGATTCTTGTGGAGGTAATACGAGGGTTTGGTTGATCTTACATCCATCTTCGTTTATAACTAACTCCTCCTGTGCATGTAACTTCATTAAACAACTATGACAGTATTTCTTAACATAACCTTGTTTATTCATTATCGTTCTGAAGTACCCATCAAAAATCTTAATCATCAATAATTTGCACATGATATTATTCCTAAATTCCTTATTACCCTTACGGCACCTGGCCACATAAGCCCCATCCTGACTCTGTCTAAGCTGATAAACATATAATGAAACCTTATTTTTCTTTTCCAATAATGCTAACTTGTCACCAGTAATGGAAAATTCATCTATAGAAGTTTTTGCATGGTGAAGACATCCTCCCCAACTATTCACAAGCTTGGATATATAACACCAATTCTTGCCCATTTTGTAACAATTATATGTGGAAACAGAGCGCAGTACACACAACCCATCATCTTTCTCTGGATCAAAAATATATTGTCTACCTCTCTACTTCTTCGGGTAATCCATATATGACTCAAGTTGTACCCTGAACTCAATTATTCAATATGATCTATAATCCACCCCGAACCTTCCCTATCTTGTAATTTTGTCTAAAAAATTTCTAATATTGCGTCCACTTATCGATCAAAGACTTTTGAAATTTTCTCTTCACTTACAATCTCAATTTTTTTTTTATTCGCCGGTATTCTCCCGGCCCGGGTCTTTTCCAAGAGTGGTGACCCGGCCTTGGCTCCCTATCTGGGGAATTACATACTGACCATTTTGATCTTCACCTGACATGTTTTGCCTCAGGTTCTTAATAACTACAATTGGATGAATTCTGAGTGACACCCTATATACATGTAAGAACATCCCTAAATGCCTCTCATATGCTGAGAGGATAGTATGTTTCTGCACTGTATGTCTAAGTCTAAAATTTTGTATATACGTCACATGTTCTGGGTAGTAATCTTCCTGGGTTGAGGATTAATCCGACTAGCGTGGCGATGCTCCTCAGGTCTCATCACCCCTAAAATTGTTCGTGGACGCTGCTCGGAGTTGCGAGGCACTATGGTGAGAAGAATTACTCTCCAGACTGTGTGGTACCGCAGTCAGAATCATTAATGGTCTCAGAGGTATTATTAGCCTTCATCTCATTTTCTGCGAGGGAAAAGTACAACTCGTTTTCTACGTGGGAAAAATATTTTTTCGATGTACAATGTCAAGAATATAACACTAATTTTTATGCACACTATGGAAAGTCAGGAATATAACACTAATTTTTATACAAAGTCTGGAATATATAAACTTACCTTTTTCTATAGCCTTCTCTCATAATGCATTCACTCGATCTAGCTGGGATTGTAATGCCTTTAATTTTCCTTTGTGAATTTCCTCTTGTTGCATATCACCACCACTCTTAATAACAGATTCGATCTTGTTAATGATCTCTTCCTGTTGATCATGGCGTCCTCGAGATTCATGTTCATTCTTTTTCTTAATATCTGTTATGAAGTATTCTCATATTATTCTCATTCCTTATAACATCCACAATGTTCACAACTTTCACTTGTCACAACTCTCACACATCCATTTTTTTCACTTATAACTCCCGACAAGATACAAGTCACAACAGTCACAACAAGACAAGCATGTTATACACACTATTGCACAATGTTTCGCAACCCCCAACAGTCACATCAATACAACAGATCACAAGTCACACACACACTATTGCACCAATTTTACAACCCCCAACAGGTCACATAAAGACACAACAGATCACAAGTCACACACATACACCACTATTGCAAAAATGTTTACAACCCCCCATAGGTCACATCAAGACACAACGGGTCACAGTCACAAACACACCCTATAGCACAATGATTTTACAACCCCCCAACAGGTCACATAAAGACACAACAGATCACAAGTCACACAAAAACACGCACTAATTGCACAATGTTTTACAACCCCCCAAAGGTCACATCAAGACAAACAACAGGTCACAAGCCCACACACACTATTGCACCATTTTTTAAAAAAAAAACCCAACAGGTCACTTTACCAACTTGTTAACAACCTCTCAATCAGTATAGAGATTTCAATGCTATGGAAGATACATTTTCTACCCACAAAAAATTTTCCTTCTTCATGGGTATCCTCAGTGTTGAGTTTTGTCAACAATGTGCTCACGTTTGTAGTTAAAATGCCTCCAGAGCGAAGCCTATGATCTCTAGAAAGAGGATTTGAAGTACATTTCCGAGCCGGCCAATGTCCATACTTCATCCCACGGTGGGAAATTTAAAGAGGGCAAAGACTGACCCATGCTGACCACACACCCATATCCACCAACTCCCACACACACACACACACACCCACACACCCACATCCACCAACTACCACACACACACACCCACACACCCACATCCACCAACTCCCACACACACACACCCACACACCCACATCCACCAACTCCTACACACACACCCACACACCCACATCCACCAACACCCATACACAAGACACTAGCTGAAAATTTGTTCTGAAGATGGGAAACCCTTAATATCTCAACGAATCATCTGACATGTAGAATTTTTTTACTGTCCCAAGACTTTAATATATTTATAATAAATATTATTGGTTTCTTTAATGTTAATAAATACATTTTGCAACTCATCCAGAAGCATAATATATTAGGTAAGATGATCGTCTTTGGTATAACATTTTCTTAACGTGTGTTTACCTCACATCAATCAAGTGCTGGTGTAAGACCTTCGTTCAGAGTGTGACAAACACTTACGTTCTTTTATTCCCATCTCCAGGACTCAAGTCCTGGAGTTTTATGACTGTAGAGTAAAGCATCCCTCTGGCAAGACAGTGATGGACTGAATGATGAAAGTTTTTCTTTTTCGGGCCACCCTGCCTTGGAGGGTCACCCTGCCTTGGAGGGTCACCCTGCCTTGGTGGGTCACCCTGCCTTGGTGGGTCACCCTGCCTCGGTGGGTCACCCTGCCTTGGTGGGTCACCCTGCCTCGGTGCGTCACCCTGCCTTGGTGGGTTACCCTGCCTTGGTGGGTCACCCTGCCTTGGTGGGTCACCCTGCCTTGGTGGGTCACCCTGCCTTGGTGGGTCACCCTGCCTTGGTGGACCACCCTGCCCTGGTGGACTGCCCTGCCTTGGTGGGTCACCCTGCCTTGGAGGGTCACCCTGCCTTGGTGGGTCACCCTGCCTTGGTGGGTCACCCTGCCTCGGTGGGTCACCCTGCCTTGGTGGGTCACCCTGCCTCGGTGCGTCACCCTGCCTTGGTGGGTCACCCTGCCTTGGTGGGTCACCCTGCCTTGGTGGGTCACCCTGCCTTGGTGGGTCACCCTGCCTTGGTGGGTCACCCTGCCTTGGTGGGTCACCCTGTCTCGGTGGGTCACCCTGCCTTGGTGGGTCACCCTGCCTTGGTGGGTCACCCTGCCTTGGTGGGTCACCCTGCCTTAGTGGGTCACCCTGCCTTGGTGTGTCACCCTGCCTTGGTGGGTCACCCTGCCTTGGTGGGTCACCCTGCCTCGGTGGGTCACCCTGCCTTGGTGGGTCACCCTGCCTTGGAGGGTCACCCAAATAAGTGGTAATACAAGTGGTAAATAAATACACATATTAATTTCACAAATTTTTATTTGTTACATATTTCAATACAAAAGATATATAATACATCAAAAAGATACATTTTCTCCAGTACACACATTTTTACAACTTTTTTACAACTTCATCACAGTTTTTACATACATCATAGTGGGATTGTTCACAACTGTTTATGTACAACACACCGGGGAATTAGTTTAGTCTCCTGTGTTTAGATGCTGGAATATCAGGGTGTCCATCAGGGTGTCCATCAGGGTGTCCATCAGAGTGTCCATCAGGGTGTCCATCAGGGTGTCCATCAGGGTGTCCATCAGGGTGTCCATCAGGGTGTCCATCAGTGTCCATCAGGGTGTCCATCAGGGTGTCCATCAGGGTGTCCATCAGGGTGTCCATCAGGGTGTCCATCAGGGTGTCCATCAGGGTGTCCATCAGGGTGTCCATCAGGGTGTCCATCAGGGTGTCCATCAGGGTGTCCATCAGGGTGTCCATCAGGGTGTCCATCAGGGTGTCCATCAGGGTGTCCATCAGGGTGTCCATCAGGGTGTCCATCAGGGTGTCCATAAGCCAAGGAATGTTTGGTGTTCAAGTGATGCCTTTTATCAACAAAGGCCGACAATCCTTTCTTTTTATCTTTACATATCTCTCCTGTGACATTACTAATAGACTTACACTTCAATAGTTCTTTATAAACTTTTCCGGAAACATTTTTATACCACCATGAGTTAATAATGGCCTGAAATGGCTCTACTGACATTTCTTGTTCTTCCAGTGGTCTTCACACAATACATTTTTGCTTTAAGAGCAACCAACTCATTAATATTATAACTCATTTCAGATTTCAATTCTCCTAACTCACCTTTCCTACTGTTATCATATAATGGATGATCATGACTCAAATTTGAAAGTTCATATGTTCTAGCAACAGTTTACTGTTCAGTTCTAGGACTCGGTATCACTGTACATTAGTCTTATATCATCTCCATAATGCTATTTTAAGACTTTATACCAAAAATAATACAATAATAATAATACGAAATAAACAGGTTGATTACCAGTTAATTTCGGTTTGGTGAATATGCAAATCCCTTTGTCTTGGATCAAATACTTAATATTTTTTAAAAAGGGTCACTGACATCTCTAGTAATTGTTTTCTCATCTTTTATATATTTATAGGTCTCACCATATTTTGTGATATTAAGTAATGATTTACCGTAAATGGCATTGTTAGTCAGCTTAAACTTGATGGAGCATTGTGTAGTAGTTTGTTGTTCAATATTAGTTCTAATGAAGGGCTCTAATGTTTTTGCCTGATTATATTCATATACTTCATGAACCTTTTCTGTCTCCAACCCAAGAACCATTAAAAGATGAAGTAATTCCAACCGCACTAGATAATGTTTCTGTGGAAGATGGGCAGCCACTAATTTCGTATTAAATTTGGGTATCTTTCTACTTTCATTTTTCAAAACAGACTCAGAATAAGGAGATAACATGTCTTCTGATATATTCATGTGTGATAATATCAAGGGAAGTTCACCGTACGTCTAGCTACCTCAGGATTCACTGGTTTGGTGTCACATTCAATACATTAATAACCTTTATCTCCCTCACATGATACGTTAGTTAACCACAAATCAAGGAATCAAATCTTTTCTTCATTCGATAATTTTCTTGTACCATTTTGCGGTAGAGCTTCAACCATAACGCTAGTATACAATGAATTAAAGTCATGATATACAATATGAGTACCCATCGTGGACGCTGCTCGGAGTTGCGAGGCACTATGGTGAGAAGAATTACTCTCCAGACTGTGTGGTACCGCAGTCAGAATCATTAATGGTCTCAGAGGTATTATTAGCCTTCATCTCATTTTCTGCGAGGGAAAAGTACAACTCGTTTTCTACGTGGGAAAAATATTTTTTCGATGTACAATGTCAAGAATATAACACTAATTTTTATGCACACTATGGAAAGTCAGGAATATAACACTAATTTTTAAACAAAGTCTGGAATATATAAACTTACCTTTTTCTATAGCCTTCTCTCATAATGCATTCACTCGATCTAGCTGGGATTGTAATGCCTTTAATTTTCCTTTGTGAATTTCCTCTTGTTGCATATCACCACCACTCTTAATAACAGATGTCGATCTTGTTAATGATCTCTTCCTGTTGATCATGGCGTCCTCGAGATTCATGTTCATTCTTTTCTTAATATCTGTTATGAAGTATTCTCATATTATTCTCATTCCTTATAACATCCACAATGTTCACAACTTTCACTTGTCACAACTCTCACACATCCATTTTTTTCACTTATAACTCCCGACAAGATACAAGTCACAACAGGTCACAACAAGACAAGCATGTTATACACACTATTGCACAATGTTTCGCAACCCCCAACAGGTCACATCAATACAACAGATCACAAGTCACACACACACTATTGCACCATGTTTACAACTCCCAACAGGTCACATAAAGACACAACAGATCACAAGTCACACACATACACGCACTATTGCACAATGTTTTACAACCCCCCAGTAGGTCACATCAAGACACAACAGGTCACAAGTCACAAACACACACTATAGCACAATGATTTACAACCTCCCCAACAGGTCACATAAAGACACAACAGATCACAAGTCACACACATACACGCACTATTGCACAATGTTTTACAACCCCCCAGTAGGTCACATCAAGACACAACAGGTCACAAGTCACAAACACACACTATAGCACAATGATTTACAACCTCCCCAACAGGTCACATAAAGACACAACAGGTCACAAGTCACACACACTATTGCACCATGTTTTAAAAAAACCCAACAGGTCACATTACCAACTTGTTAACAACTCTCAATCAGTATACGGAAATTTTTCAAGCTATGGAAGAAATTCTACCACAAAAACTCTCCCCCTTTTTGGGGGTACCCAGGTTGATTTTTGTCAACAATGTGCTCAGTTTGATTAAAATCCTCCAGACGAACCCTATGATCCTAGAAAGAGGATTTGAAGTACTTTTTCCAGCCGGCCAATGTCCTACTTCACCCACGGGTGGTATAATGGGCAAAGACTGACCCATGCTGACCACACACCCATATCCACCAACTCCCACACACACACCACCCCCACACACCCACATCCACCAACTACCACACACACACCCCACACCCCCCACACCCCCAAACCCCCAACACACACACCCACACCCCCCACATCCACCAACTCCTACACCCACCCACACACCCACAACCACCAACACCCATACACAAGACACAGCTGAAAATTTGTTCTGAAGATGGGAAACCCCTTAATACCCAAACGAATCATCTGACATGTAAATTTTTTAACTGTCCCAAGATTTTAATATTTTTATAAAAATATATTGGTTTTTTTAATGTTAAAAATACATTTTGCAACTCATCCAAACATAAATTTGGGTAAGATGACGCTTTGTAAAAAACATTTTTTAAACGGTTTTACCTCACATCAATCAAGTCTGGTGTAAGACCTTCGTCAGAGTGTGACAAACACTTACTTCTTTTATCCCATCTCCAGGCCCAAAGTCCGGGGTTTTATATGTAGAGTAAACATCCCTCGGGCAAGACAGTGAGGACTGAATGAAAATTTTTTTTTTTCGGCCACCCTGCTTGGGGGGGTCACCCTGCTTGGGGGGGTCACCCTGCCTTGGGGGGTCACCCTGCCTGGGGGGTCACCCTGCCTCGGGGGTCACCCTCCTTGGGGGGGCCCCCCCTCCCCGGGCGTCCCCCTCCCTTTGGTGGGTTACCCCCTTTGGGTTTGGGTCACCCTTTTTTGGGGGGGTCACCCTCCCTTGGGTGGGTCACCCTCCCCTTGGGGGGTCACCCGCCTTGGGTGGACCCCCCGCCCGGGTGGACTGCCCTGCCTTGGTGGGTCCCCTCCCTTGAGGGTCACCCGCCTTGTGGGTTTCACCCTCCTTGGTGGGTCACCCGCCCGGGGGGTCACCCTGCCTTGTGGGCACCCTCCTGGGTCGTCACCCTGCCTTGGTGGGTCACCCTGCCTTGGGGGGTCACCCCCCTTGGGGGTCCCCCTGCCTTGGGGGTCCCCCTGTCTTGGGGGGTCCCCCTCCTTGGTGGGTCCCCTTCTCGGGGGGTCACCCTGCCTTGGGGGGTCACCCCCCTTTGGGGGTACCCTCCCTTTGGGGGGTCACCCCCCTTTTAGGGTCACCCTGCTTGGTGTGTCACCCTCCTTGGGTCACCCTCCCTTGGGGGGGTCACCCTGCCTCGGTGGGTCACCCTGCCTGGGGGGTCACCCCCCTTGGAGGGTCCCCGCCTTGGGGGGTCCCCTCCCTGGGGGTCACCCTGCCTTGGGGGGTCACCCTGCCTTGGGGGGTCACCCCCCTCTGTGGGCACCCTCCTTGGGGGGTCACCCCCCTTGGGGGGTCACCCTGCCCGGTGGGTCACCCTCCTTGAGGGTCACCCCCTTGGGTGGGTCACCCTCCTTGGTGGTCCCCTGCCTTGTTTGGGCCACCCCCCTTGGTGGGTCACCCCCCTTTTGGTGGTCACCCTGCCTTGGGGGGTCACCCGCCGGGGTGGGTCCCCCTGCCCGGTTGGCCCCCTGCCTTGGGGGTCACCCTGCTTGGTGGCACCCTCCTTGGTGGGTCACCCTCCCTTTGGGTGGGTCACCCTGCCTTGGGGGGTCACCCCCCTTGGTGGGTCACCCTGCCTTGGTGGGTCACCCCCCCTTGGGGGTCACCCTCCCTTGGTTGGTCACCCTGCCTTGGTGGGCCACCCTGCCTTGGTGGGCCCAAACTGCCTTGGTGGGCACCCTGCCGGTAGGTCCCCCTGCCTTGGTGGGCCACCCTCCCTTGGGGTGGGCCCCCTGCCTTATGGGCCCCCTGCCTTGGGGGGTCACCCTCCCTCGGGGGCACCCGCCTTGGTGGGTCCCCTGCTTGGGGGGCCACCCTCCTTTGGGGTCCCGCCTGGGGGGTCACCCGGGCCTTGGTGGTCCACTGCTTGGTGGGTCCCCTGCCCTGGGGGGTCACCCTGCCTTGGGGGGGTCACCCTCCCCTTGGTGGCACCCGCCTTGGGGGGTACCCTGCTTGGGGGGGCCACACCCCTTTGGTGGTCAACCTGCCTTGGGGGGTACACTCCCTGGTTTGGGTCCCCTCCCTGGGGGGGTCACCCTCCCTTTGGGTGGGCACCCTGCCTTGGTGGTCACCCTGTCTGAGGGGCACCCTGCCTTGGGGGGTCCCAAAGCCTGGGGGTCACCCTCCCTGGTGGGTCCTCTGACTTGGGGGGGTCACCCTCCCTTAAGGGGTCACCCGCCTTCGTAGACACACTGCCGGAAATGGGTAAACCCGCCTTGGGGGGTCCCCTGCCTTGGGGGGGAAACCCTCCTTGGGGCCCCCCCTGCTTTGGGGGGCCACCCTGCCTGGTGGTCATCCTGCCTTGGGGGGTCACCCTGCCTTGGTGGTCCCCCCTGCCTTGGGGGGTCACCCTCCCTTTGGGTTTGGGTCACCCTCCCTTGGGTGGCCCCACTGCCTTGGGGGGTCAACCTCCCTTGGTGGCCCAACTGCCTGGGGGGGTCACCCGCCTCGGGGGGCACCCGGGCCCTTGGGGGTCACCCGCCTTGGTGGGTCACCCGTCTTGATGGGTCACCCTGCCTTGGTGGGTCACCACCTTTGGGTGGTCCCCTGCCTTGGTGGGCCCCTCCTTTGGGTGGGTCACCCTGCCTTAAAGGGGGTCCCCTGCCTTCGTAGATCACCCTGTTTTGAGGGGGCACCCTGCCTTGGTGGTCACCCCCCTTTGGGTGGGCACCGCTTGGGGGCCCCCCTCCCTTGGGTTTCCCACCCTGCCTTGGGGGGGCCACCCTGCCTGGGGGCACCCTGCCTTTGTGGGTCACCCGCCTTGGGGGTCACCCGCCTTGGTGGGTCACCTCCTTGGGGGGTCACCCTGCCTTGGGGGGTCACCCTGCCTTGGTGGTCACCCTCTGGTGGCCACCATGCCTTGTGGGTCCCCTCCTTGGTGGTCACCCCCCTTGGTGGGCCACACTGCCTTTTTTTGGGCACCCGCCTTGGGGTCACCCCCCTTATGGCACCCGCCTTGGTGGGTCCCGCCTTGGGGGTCCCCCTGCCGGGGTAGGTCACCCTCCTTGGGGGGCGCCCTGCCTTGGTGGGTCACCCTCCCTTGGGGGGTCACCCTCCCTTTTGGGGGTACCCTGCCTTGGGGGGTCACCCTGCCTTGGTGGGTCACCCTGCCTTGGTGGGCCACCCTCCTGGGGGGTCCACTGCCGGGGGGTCACCATGCCTGGTGGGTCACCCCCCTTGGGGGGTCACCCAGCCTGGGGGGCACACTGCCTTGGGGTCACCCGCCTTGTGGATCACCCACCGGGTGGGTCACCCTGCCTTGGTGGTCAACCTGCCTTGTGGGCACCTCCTTGGTGGGCCATCCTGCCTTGGTGGCACACTGCCGAGGGGTCCACTCCTTTGGTGGTCCCCTGCCTTGGGGCCACCCGCCTTTGGTGGTCACACTCCCTTTGGGGGGTCACACTGCCTTGGGTGGCCACCCCTTGGGGGGTCCACTGCCTTGGTGGGTCACACCCCTTTGGGGTCACACTGCCTTGTGGGTCACACTCCCCTTGGGGGGTCACACTCCCTTTGGGGGGTCACAGTCCGGGTGGGGTCACACTGCCTGGTGGTCACACTGCCGGGGGGAACGGCCAAGTGTTAAAATAAAAAAATAAAGAAGTGGTGAGTAAAATATACATATTACACTAAAAAATTTTATTCAACACAACTTTGAAAACACTGGCTAATAAAAAAAAATCAAAGTTTACTTACACAAAAGTTTATTCATGCACAAACCTCGAATCAAGAGCCGTTCGCACCCCGCTCTTCCCACCACCCAACCCTCATCAATTTCCAAATTTTGTAATGAAGGGGTTTAAGAACCGACATGTTTTTAAAAAATTTGACACATGTGCAACTCTTGGGGATCTTTATTTAAAACGTTTTGCCACACAGTGGCTTCATCAGCCTACATAGGAAAACTTGAAAACAGGGGGAGAATGAGTAAACAGTCCCCCAACCTTGAGTCGATGTGTTCAGTCCCTCGACTCAAAGGGTTGAGGACTGATTACCTCATTCCCTCCTTTTCTTCAAGTTTCTCCCACGTTTGGCGATAAGCCCTGTGTGGCGAAACGTTTCCTCAATAAAGAACCCAAGAGTTGCACATGTCTAATTTTTCTCAAAATCTCAAACCCAGATCTTAAACGTCCATTTCAAAAAAAATTTTTTTTTTTTTTTAAATTTTTTAAAAGTTTTCTTGCCAAGAAACTAAAAGTTAACTTCGCATTTAAATAAGGGAAACAAAAAAAAACAAAAACCGAGGGGAATCATCTTCGAATAAAAATTTTTGTAAAAAAACTAATAGGGTTTTTTTGGGAAAAAAGTTTTTTAAAACCCAAAAACTGAAAAATTTTACAAAGAAGATATAAAATAAAAAAAAGTATATTTTAATTATTTTTGTAAATTTTTTATTTTTTTTTTTAATAAAACTTGTCAAAGAAACCCTGAATCTTTTTATTTAATCAGTAAGTCTTCATAGACGCTCCTAATGTTTACATCCTCTAAATTTAAATTTTTTGTGTTACTTTGACTTGGTGGTTACTGGTCACCTCTGTGTTTTGGTCCACCTTTGTGGTTATGTTCACACCTTCTTGGGGTTTCTGGTCCCCACCCTTTTGTGGTTACTGTGTCACCCTTTTGTGGTTACGTCACACCCTTTTGTGGTTACTGTTCACACCTCTGTGTTACGTTCACACCTTCTGTCTGCAAAAAAAACATACACACACCACTGAACATTTTAACAAAACCCCCAAAAGGGCCCCCCGGCAAAAGATTTATTCAATTTACAAGATCGATCCCTAAAGGGGGTTTACTAATTTTTAGTTTAAAAATTTTTTTAAAAAATCTTCAAAAACCCGAAAATTTTGGAAAAGCCCCAAAATTCCCCCCAAAAATTTTTTCCCCCCCCAAAAGAGATCCTACCCCAACACTTTAAACCGGAAAATATTTTTTGCCCCAAAGACAACCCCCCCCACTCACCTCTCAAAAACCAAATTAAACCCCCAAAATACATTGCTTTAAAAAACCCAATGAACTGACAATGGTTGTGAAAAATGTATCAAAAATAATTTCCCCTACGTTTTGTACCCCTCATACAAAATGGCAAGATATTGAGGGTTAAAATTTCTAACAACGTTCTAATGCCCTTTTTTAATACATGACACATAAACACCCGACCGTTCCACAATTCTCATTCGTAGAGTTTGTGAGAGGAGGTATAAGGGAGTATAACAGAGTGTAGTGGTGGAAGAGGGTTATATAGTGAAGTTGAATCTGAAATATGGTTTGAGAAAGTGGGTGATATAGAGGACATATAGAAGAAGTGCTAGAGAAATAAGGAATGTTGTAAAGTAAGAGTGGTGAAGGTGACTTTAAAATAAAAATTACCTTTAAATTAGTAAATCGGGGAAAAAAACTATTCAAATTAGATGAAGGGATGGGGGTTTATTCGGTGTAAAAATTTTAATAAGACTGCTGACGTTCATCACATTTAAAAAATTTTTCCCCGGCAATGTAGATACACACTTTTGGTACTTTAAGGGGGGATTTGAGTCTGGGGTAAACCACTGGAAGCCCGCACTTCCCAAGATAACTCAGTAAAACTCCTTTGATATACGAATCCTCAGGGAAAAAAGCCAGAAAAACAGGGGGTCTAACGTGTTTTTCACACAAACTAACACAGTTATCATCCATTTCGACAAGACCGGAAATCATAGAGTGGACCGAATAACTGAGACAAGACAATGAAAAGCATTTTTGAGCAGATCATAAGAGAGAAAAACCTAGACTTACATAGACGGGTTTTGCCTGCTTACAAAGTGTCTTTAGTTATATGCCCTTCACACAAAAAGCACAAATTTGTGTTTCAATTTGTATTCCTCCCTTTTTCACTGACAGCGTTCATGAGAGACTATCTTCGGGGATATTTGACTGATGTTTTAAATATCTGATTACAGTAACTTTTTCCATCTATCATTATTCAGTCATTCCCGCCTTTTATAATGTAATTCCTCACCGTCGCATCAATCTTTTTCCTTCCCAGTAATATTAAACTCAAGTTCCATCCTTTACATTTCGAATTTTTCGTCTGTCTTGGCCTTTTTTTTAACTAAAATTTAATTAGGATTTTAATTTTTTTTAACCTAAAATTTTTTTTTTACCAAAAAAATTTAAATGGGGTTTACCTGGAGAGATTCCGGGGTCAACCCCCCCCGGCCCTGTGACCACACCAATGGGATCAGGGGAAAGACAACCAGGGGTTACTGCTCTGCCCCGCAATCCAACGTACGAGCCACAGCCCGCGTCGGACCGACTTTTGGGGCTTGTCCAGTCTAGCTTTAAACTGCCAGGGGGCATTTGGAATCCCCCTTATGATGCTGGGGGAGTTGAACATCCGGGCCCCGACACTTTGTATGGTATCTTAACTGCATGACACCCCTGCTTTTTTTGGGGGGGTTGCATCGTCTGTGATTTTCGGGTAAGTTCGGTACATCCCTCAGGATTTTCCAGTGTAAATAAGTATCTCTCCCGCCTCTTCCAGGGAAACAGGTTTAGGGCCTCAAGCGCTCCCAATAATTGAGGTGTTTTATCTCCGTTATGCCGCCGGAAAGGTTTTCCCGACATTTTCTAGTCGGCAATTTTTCCCGCCCTTGAAAGTGCGTTATGTGCAGCAATATTCCAGCCCAGATAGAACAAGTACCTGAAGATGTCACATGGGGTTGGGAAACCCCAGTTTTGAAGGTTCTCTTTTTCCACATGTCATTTTTCTAGCAGATGCGATTGATACCATGTTATGGGCCCCTTAAAAGGGGGATCCTCCGACAGATCATCCCAGGCTTTGACGTTAGTTTTTCGCTCTATTGTGGCTGAATTTGGTATATACCTGATGAAATTTTTAAATTTCCCATGTTTACCATATCGGGGTAATGAAATTTCCATCGTTTAAATTCATATTTGTTTTCGCCCCACTGAAAGATTGGTTGATTCCACCGGGGCCTTTCATGTCGCAATGGAAGACACTGCATGCAGATTTGGGTGTCACTACAATGGAAACACGGTGCTGTGGACACCCTTTCTAAAGTCAGAATGAGGGGAGAAGATGGGGGTGAGTACGTGCCCTTTCGGAAACGGAGTTTTTTCACCGTAGCCGCCCAACTTTACTCTTTGACACATCTTTGGTTCGTTATAAGGAAATTATAGATCCATCTACTAACTTTTCCTGTTATTCCTTTAGCACGCATTTTGTGCACTATTACGCCATGGTGACACTTGTCGAAGGCTTTTGCAAAGTCTGTGTATATTACATCTGCATTCTTTTTATCTTCTAGTGCATCTAGGACCTTGTGAAATTAAGACACATGTGCAACATCTGGGTATCTTTACTGTAGACATTTCGCTATCCAGTGGCTTTATCAATACAAATTCCAGGACATAACTTGAAGACAGTAGAACTATGTACAGAAGATGAGGTAATCAGTCCCTCAACCTTGGAGTTGGTGCGAAGAGCACCGTAGTCGTGGAGATTCTGAAGTAGAAGTAAGACGCCTGGCGCTTTTATACTAACGTCAGGTGGAAAGGGGACGTGTAGCAGACGAGGGCATATTCACTGGTGGGCAGGATTCCCCAGTGGAAGTAGGTCCTACCCAAAGAGATGGGTTAGTTGTTGTAGTAGTTGTCTGAGTTGATTCTGAGGATATGTACATAACCTTCACGACTACGAGCAACTACTACTACAACTAACCCATCTCTTTGGGTAGGACCTACTTCTACTGGGAAATCCTGCCTACCAGTGACTATGCCCTCGTCTGCTACCGTCCCCTTTCCACCTGACGTTAATATAAAAGCGCCAGGCTCCTTGCTTCTGCTTTAGAATCTCCATGACTACGGTGCTCTTCGCACCTACTCCAAGGTTGAGGAACTGATTACCTCATTTTCTGTATATAGTTCTACTGTCTTCAAGTTATGTCCTGGAATTTGTATTGATAAAGCCACTGGATGGCGAGACGTCTACAGTAAAGATACCGAGATGTTGCACATGTGTCTTAATTTCATCTTGTCGGTATTGTATACCATTCTTGTACATCTAGGACCTTGTCGTAGTGATCTAGTAGTTGGGACAGACAGGAGCGACCTGCTCTAAACCCATGCTGCCCTGGGTTGTGTAATTGATGGGTATCTAGATGGGTGGCGATCTTGCTTCTTAGGATCCTTTCAAAGATTTTTATGATATGGGATGTTAGCGCTATCGGTCTGTAGTTCTTTGCTATTGCTTTACTGCCCCCTTTGTGGAGTGGGGCTATGTCTGTTGTTTTTAGTAACTGTGGAACGACCCCAGTGTCCATGGTCCCTTTTCCTAGGATGCTAAAAGCATGTGATAGGGGCTTCTTGCAGTTCTTGATGAACACGGAGTTCCATGAGTCTGGGCCTGGGGCAGGAGCAGGTGTTTAGCATGCATTTACGCCTGTTCAAAAGCCCTTTTGGCGTCAAAAATAGAAATCAGATAGGTTTGGGTTTTTTCCCAAAATTCGGGTGGCCCCTCTCATAAAAAAATTCAATTAGATCCGACTCCAGCCCGGGTTTAAAGTTTTTTGCTAAAAACTGGGGTCATTTTGGGGAAATTTTATTACTCACCCCCTTTCCTTGCGTAAACGGGGGGGGAAAGGACCCATCTTGTTTAAGTATGGGCCCAGTCCCGGGAATGTTTTTTCCTCGCTTTGTTTTGGGCATAAGAAAAGAAATATTTTGGATTTTTTTCGTTTTTCCCTTATGGTTTTTTAGTTTTTTCCCGCATTCCTAAACCCCTATAAGATTCCTTTTAGCTTTATTTTCCGATTTTTTGTTATTTTTTTCAGCCCAAGGGACTCCCTACCCCCAATTGCAAAAATTGGCCTTTTTTAGCCCCTTTTGTTTTCTTTTTCCGTCGCCTAAAAAGGAAAACCTACCTTTCTATTTTAAAAATTTCCTACTCCCCCCTTTTTTAAAAGGAATAATTTTTTGGAGCATACATCGATGCCACAGATTTAATCTTTTTTAAAGGCAAAAGTTGGGGTCTTTGCTTACCCTCTTCCCGTTTAAATATCGTTTAGGACTTGTTTTAAACCTGGTCCCATTTTAAAAGTTCTTTTTAAAGAATTTTAAATTTTGGTGAAGGCCCCCCTCGTGACTAATCTCATTTTTTGGGTCTGGGGCTCCGCCCCATACATGTCTGAACCCCGGTTTATTTTGGGTTAACTGAGTAAAATTGTTTTTTGAAAAAGGGTAAACTTTTTCGTATCAATCTTTATTGTTTGTTAAAAATGAGGGGGGTAGTTTTATTCTCCATCTAGTAGGCTCTATTATTTGCTGGGTTTTAAATTTAATTTTGTGCAGAAATTTAAAAGGGCTCGTGTTTGGGGTGTAAGTTCTCGCCCGAGCTGCCTCCCGGGGTTTTTCACTGCCAAAATCGTTAATTTTCTATATTTCACCCCTTTTAGGGCCTTAAAATAGAAATCCCCCAGGGGGCAAGATTTTGGGGGCGGGAGTTGGAAGATATTGTTGGTCCTACTTCCAAGTGGGGTGGGGGCGAAAATTTTTCCAAATGGGGTAAAAAGAAAATTGGGAGAAAAAAGGAAAAAAAAAAATTTTAAAAAAAATTATTTAAAAGCGGAAAAAATTTTAAAAATAATTTTTTAAAAAAAAAATTTGTTTTAAAATTTTAAAAAAAATTTTGTAAAAAACCGGTGAGGACTAAAAGTTACCGGGAAATTCGCTGTACAAAATTTTTGTTTTTGGGAATACCCAAGAAAGTTCCCAAAACCACTGTTCTACTTTCTTCGTGCTGCCTCTTCCTCAACGCAACAGGGACTAAAAGTCTTTTAAAATATTTCTGGGTTTTAGTTAAGTTAAACCCCGACTGTATAAAATTTTTTTCCATTGTTTAATGACCCTTAATTGATTTTTCTTTTTAAAACCCCCCTTTAATATAGATACAAAAAAATTTTCTGTGTGTTTACCCAATTCTCTCATTTTTTTTCCCCCCCTTTTTTTTTTTTTGGTTTTTTTGTTTCCTTGAAAAAAATTTGTTAGGCGGTTAATTTGTTTCTTACTTGAAAATTTTATTTTTTTCCACACCTCTATTTTCATTTTAAAATTTTTATCTTTTTTACTGAAGCTTGTATGGTTTTTAGTGCATATTCCAACAACCTTCTAATTTATATTACTAGTTCTCTTAGCATTTTTAGTTTCTATATTTTTTCCCATTTATTCCAACTCACCAGTAATGTGTTTAGCAAAACATATTTTTTTGTTTTTTTTTTAAAAGTATTTTTGGGTTTTAGCGGGTGATGTTGAGTGAGTGTTGGGTAAAGCGGGTGTGTTGGTGTGGTTGGGGGGAAGGGGTGAGGTTTATGAGGTTGGGGGAAGCGGGGGGTGTTTTTGTAATGGGTTGGGGATAGGGGTGGTTTGGGTGAGTGTTGGTATAGCGGGTTGAGTGTTGGTGTAGTGTTGGGGGTACGGGGGAGTTTGGGTATGTTGGGTAAGCGGGTGAGTGTTAGTGTAGTGTTGGGTATAGCGGTGAGTGTTGATGTAGTGTTGGTATAGCGGGTGAGTGTTCGTGTATGGTGACATCCTTTCGTGTAATACACACAGTCTTTGACTTTCCCAGTCAGGCAGGGCCACGGAGCTCCTCCATATGTGTACAAAGGGCTTTTTATCACACTGCTAGTTTCCCTGTCGTCCATTTGTGGCGTGTAATTAATTCTTTTTAGCGGTAAACTGGTGTAATGAAAGGAAGGAGAACGGCTTTGTCATTGGTCAATAACCACGGATTAGATCACTGCATAATTTGTAACGTCGGTAGTGGGCACCGTCAGCTAGCGTCGCAGTGACGCAACCACCCCCTATCGTAAATACTGCTGTACCCCTACCCCCCCACTCCTCCCCTCCCATACTGTCTCCTCCATAGTTTCACGGTAACTCTTATAAAAACAGTTCCATTTTTGCCTCTGTCAATAAAGCAGAATCTTCCGCTCTCATAAGCCATGGTATGACTGTTCCCATCATTAGCAGATGTTTACAGTCTCAAGTTGATCCCGCTCACGTACAACAGATTATTCCAACTGTCGACATCAAGTACATCATCCAATGCGTGTCTCCGTCATAAAACAATGATCCACCATCTACATCATAAAGACATGAGCCATACTTCTCCGTCATAAACAGATATTCCACGGTATCATAAAGCAGGATGAATCCACTGTGTCCCGCCACCATAAAGCAATGTTCTGCAGTGTTAATAAAGCAGATATCCCCTACCGTACCGCTGTCTTAAAGCAGATGTTCTCTCTTGTTACTAGCCATGATCTCCAGATATGGCTGTTATTAAACAGGTATTTTACGTGTCCGCAGTAACGTGCTCCACTCTGGTGTGTCCGTAATAAAACATACATACTGCTGTGCAATTTTTCCCATCTTATACACAAAATGTTGCATAACTGTGGCAGTGAGACACGTCAGTGGTGGCAGTCAGACCAAACATCGTCCATACTTCCCTCTCTCCTCATTGCGGGTTATTTGTGTATTGTTTCAGCCACATATAACAAAATCTCCGTTCTTTAAAACCTCGTGTTGTTTATTTGTAAGAGATCCCCAACTTAAACCTATTTGCGGGTTATTTCTACCGTATACGAAGAAAAATAAATTCTTGGTAAACCGTACAAGGAATATTCTCGTTACAAGCAAGAGGCTGTGACAAGACTCTCTAATTTTAGTATTTTATTCTTTTGCAATGGGAATACGAAAAACGCTACTTTTGTTTATTATAGTACGTAAGAACACTAGAGGAAAAAATGTGCGAGAGGTCGTAAGGCAGCTGCATCTCCAGACCTAATTTAAGCTGTCATAAGAGACGCCTGGTATATTTCTGTGCTTGACGGCACTAACATTCTTACATTCACAGCTGCCATCACCACCAAATTTATAATAAACTGATTCTTACATTATATATATTCCCACAAGGAGGGTTCCTTCATACTAGGAGTGTTTTTGGTTCAAGAAATTGAACATTTTATCTTGTTGTTTTAAGTCTGAAATTGATGGCTCCATGTTTTCCAAGCGTTGCATTACCCATGCTGCTTTAGTGCTTCAAAACATTGATAAGAGAATTTGTTATTATTTAGTGAGAAGCGCACAACCTATAGAGGCTATTCAGCGCTTCAGTGTCGATCTTGGGCAATGAAAACCTCATTTCAGTGATACATGAAATTTCTCTTCAGAGTGCTGTTTTCTGACTAATATGTATAAGAATAATTCCCTGGTGTACTTTGGTCGCTGTGCGATAAGAGACAGGTATCCCCGTGTTGCACAACTCAGACAGGTATCCCCGTGTTGCACAACTCAGACAGGTATCCCCGTGTTGCACAACTCAGACAGGTATCCCCGTGTTATACAACTCAGACAGGTATCCCCGTGGTTGGCAACAACTCAGACAGGTATCCCCCTCAAGTGTTGACAACTCACACAGTATCCCCGTGTTGCACAACTCAGACAGGTATCCCCACGTGTTGCACACTCAGGTATCCCGTTATACACCACAAGACCAGGCATCCCCTGTTGAACAACTCAGACAGTATCCCCATGTTGCACAACTCAGACAGTATCACCGTGTTGCACATCTTCACACAGGTATCCCCGTGTTGCTTCAACTCAGACAGGTATCCCCGTGTTGGCACAACTCCAGACAGATTCCCCATGTTTGCAACAACTCAGACAGGTATCCCCGTGTTGCACAACTCAGACAGGTAATCCCCGTGGTTGCACAACTCAGACAGGTATCCCCGTGTTGCATACTCAGACATGTACCCCGTGTTGCATCAACACATACAGGATCCCCGTGTTGCACAACCAGACAGGGATTCCCCGTGTTTGCACAACACAGACAGGTATCCCCCGTGTTTGCACAACACAGACAGGTTATCCCCCGTGTTGCACAACTCAGACAGGTATCCCCGTGTTTTGCACAACTCAGACAGGTATCGTCCCGTGCTGCACAACTCAGACAGGTTAACCTCGTGTTTGCACAACTCAGAATGTATCCCCGTGTTCCACAACTCAGACATGTAATCCCCGTGTTCACAACTCAGACAATGTATCCCCTGTTTCCCACACAACTCAGACATGTATCCCCGTGTTGCACAACTCTGACATGGAATCCCCGTGTTGCACACTCAGACAGGGTATCCTTCGTGTTGCACAAACTCAGACATTATCCCCGTGTTCCACAACTCAGACATATCCCAGTGTTGCACATACTCAACAGGTACCCCGTGTTGCACCACTCAACAGGTATCCCCGTTTTCACACTCAGACAGGTATCCTTCGTGCTGCAACAACTCAGACAGTTATCCTCGGTTGCAACAAAACCCCCCCACCTTCAGACAGTATCACAGTGTTGCACAACTCAGAACAGGTATTCCTCGTGTTGCACAACTTCAGACAGGTATCACCCGTGTTGCACAACTCAGACAGGTTCCTCGTGCTGCACAACTCAGACAGTATCCCTCGTGTTGCACAACTCAGAAAAAAAAACCCCAGGTAATCCCCGTGTGCAACAAACTCAGAATGTATCCCCTGTTGCACATCTCAGCACAGGTATCACAGTGTTAGCAACAACTCACACATTGTATCCACCCGTGTTGCACAACTCAGGACAGGTATCCGCTTGCTGCACAACTCACCAGTATCCCGTGTTGCACAACTCAGACAGGTATCCCCGTGTTCCACAACTCAGACATGTATCCCCGTGTTGCACAACTCAGACAGGTATCCCCGTGTTGCACAACTCTGGACAGGTATCCCTCGTGTTATAACAACTCAGACAGGTATCCCCGTGTTGCACAACTCAGACAGGTATCCCCGTGTTGCACAACTCAGACAGGTATCCCCGTGTTGCACAACTCAGACAGGTATCCACGTGTTGCACAACTCAGGTATCCCCGTGTTATACAACTCAGACAGGCATCCCCGTGTTGGCACATGCCTCAGACAGGTATCCCATGTTGCACACTCAGACATGTATCCCGTGTTGCAACAACTCAGACCAGGTTTCACCCGTGTTATACAACTCAGACAGGTATCCCCGTGTTGCACAACTCAGACAGGTATCCCCATGTTGCACAACTCAGACAGGTATCCCGTGTTGCACAACTCAGACAGGTATCCCCGTGTTGCACAACTCAGACAGGTATCCCCGTGTTGCACAACTCAGACAGGTATCCCCGTGTTGCACAACTCAGACAGGTATCCCCGTGTTGCACAACTCAGACAGGGATCCCCGTGTTGCAACAACTCAGACAGGTATCCCCAGTGTTTGCACAACTCAGACAGGTATCCCCGTGTTGGCAACAACTCCACAGGTACCCCTGCTGCACAGAACTCAGACAGGTATCCCCGTGTTGCACAACTCAGACAGGTATCCCCGTGTTGCACAACTCAGACAGGTATCCCCGTGCTGCACAACTCAGACAGGTATCCCCGTGTTGCACAACTCAGGTATCCCCGTGTTGCACAACTCAGACAGGTATCCCCGTGTTGCACAACTCAGACAGGTATCCCCGTGTTGCACAACTCAGACAGGTATCCCCGTGCTGCACAACTCAGACAGGTATCCTCGTGTTGCACAACTCAGACATGTATCCCCGTGTTCCACAACTCAGACATGTATCCCCGTGTTCCACAACTCAGACAAAGACCATGTATCCCCGTGTTCCACAACTCAGACATGTATCCCCGTGTTGCACAACTCAGACAGGTATCCCCGTGTTGCACAACTCAGACAGGTATCCTCGTGTTGCACAACTCAGACATAGGCTCATCCCCGTGTTCCACAACTAGACATTATCCCCCCGTGTTGCACAACTCATAACAGATCCCCGTTGTTGCACAACTCAGACAGGTATCCCCGTGTTGCACAACTCATCAGGTATCCTCGTGCTGCACAACTCAGACAGGTATCCTCGTGTTGCACAACTCAGACAGGTATCACAGTGTTGCACAACTCAGACAGGTATCCCCGTGTTGCACAACTCAGACAGGTATCCCCGTGTTGCACAACTCATACAGGTATCCTCGTGCTGCACAACTCAGACAGGTATCCCCGTGTTGCACAACTCAGACAGGTATCCCCGTGTTGCACAACTCAGACAGGTATCCCCGTGTTGCACAACTCAGACAGGTATCACAGTGTTGCACAACTCACACAGGTATCCCCGTGTTGCACAACTCAGACAGGTATCCTCGTGCTGCACAACTCACACAGGTATTCCTCGTGGTTGCACAACTCAGATACAGGTATCCCCGTGGTTCCACAACCTCAGACATGATCCCCGTGTTGCACAACTCAGACAGGTATCCCCGTGTTGCACAACTCAGACAGGTATCCCCGTGTTGCACAACTCAGACCCTGCACGTCAATGCAGGTTCGTGCAGAATGTGGAATGAGAACACAATGCAGTTAAATATTCCCATTCAAGTGAATCAGATATGGAATGTACAAGTTCTCACATGTACATTAATATCAAAGTTGTCAATAAAATCGCAAATTAGGACATACAAACCACTAAACTAAAGTTCGACCTTCCATTATCAACCAAACTTTGAAGCTAAACTGAATAAGAATTCCGTTTTTATTTACAGACATCAATATCCTAAAATACTCCAACACATTAACTTAGAAGCCGTGACGGATGAAATTATCATAAATATCACCCAAAAAGGATGATGCACTCAGAAATTATGTCTAGATATTCAAAACGAATTTTAATATTCTCAGTTTCTTCCCTAAAACCGCAAATTGGGACAAGTTCAGGTCAAATTAATCTAAATTTTTTAAACATTTACCATCGGTAAAGTTTAAGTTGCATGTATATAATACATTTTTTTAAAATTAAGACGATGACACAACTGTGAACAATACAATAAAAGTCAGTTTTATTTTATTTCTCATTATAAAAAGAAACATTCTCTACTCTTCCTCAATAAACCAAGTTAATTAAAAAACAGCCATATTAAAAAATTCACGAAATTTTAATATCGAGTGAAACTTCCTTAAAGTGAAACTCCCAGCAACTAAAAGTCTGATCCAACCAGAAGAAGCATTCCTTATTATTGCACAGGATGCAATCAACATTTCCGCCTTATATAGCCAAAGACTAAGAAAATTTTCAGCCATTTTATAAAATGAAATCAGCAGCCTATTTAAAAAATATGCCCTTCTTGATTGCTTTATTATAATAAAGGAAAAGCGCTAAACCAGCAGGGGACATAGCACCAGCGTAAGGGGAGGCTTTGACATTCAATCCAGTTGAAGGTCAGGGTAAGTCCATTTCCTTGGATCAAGAGCCCTCCATCAGCATAAATAGAAGTAATGTAGCCACATATGAAACAGACCCAGAAATAAAAGGTTCTTGAGTTTAAATCGAAAATTTTGGAGAAAAAGAATGTTTATAATGTTTCAAAAGAGAAAATTCTACCAATGTTTAAATGAAAAACATTATTTTTTAAGTTTCCCTTTCTCGTTCACATTCTTTCAAAATCTTGACAATTACACATATAATTTTATTTGACAATCCAGTTTCATAAAATTGCTTTTAAAAGGCAAAATTGTCAACCATACAGGAGAAATTAACATAATTGCAATTACCAAACAACAGCATTTCGGGTTTTGAGGTCGATCAGAAGTCATCCTCTAGCTAATACCTGGCAACTAACTTAATGAAGTTGGCAAAGATAATTTTTTAAAACTCAGTGACAGCCAAACTTTATTTTAGCAAAACCCATCACTGACGAAAGTCGAATATTGGTGAATGTCATTATTCAATAAAATTAGCAAATTAGACTAATGGTGAGAAACATATAGATTGTTACTGTTATACCACACAGTGTGTGAGAGTCGTGTAGGTTGTTACTGTTATACCACACAGTGTGTGAGAGTCGTGTAGGTTGTTACTGTTATACCACACAGTGTGTGGAGAGTCGTGTAGGTTGTTACAGTTATACCACACAGTTGTGTGAATAAAGTCGTGGTAGATTGTACTGTTATAATAACCACACAGTGTTAAGAGTCGTGTAGGTTGTTACTGTTATAAACCACTCATGTGTGAAGTCGTGTAGGTGTTACTGTTATAAACCACACAGTGAGCGAGCGTCGTGTAGGTTTGTACTGTTAAACCAAACAGTGTGTGAGATCGTGTAGGTTGTTACTGTTATACCACACAGTGTGTGAGAGTCGTGTAGGTTGTTACTGTTAACACACAGTGTGAGAGAGTCCTGTAGGTTGTTCTGTTATAACAACACAGTGTGTAAGAGTCTAGTAGTTGTTCCTGTTTAAACCAAACACAGTGTGTGAGAGTCTGAGTAGGTTGTTACCTGTTATACCACACCAGTGTGTGGAGAGTCGTGTAGGTTTTACTGTTATAAACCACACAGTGTGTGAGAGTCGGTAGGTTGTTACTGTTATAAACCACACGTTGAGAGTCTGTAGTTGTATACATGTTAAAAACCACACAGTGTTGAGGAGTCGTGTAGGTTGTTACTGTTATACAACACAGTGTGTAAGAGTCGTGTAGGTTGTTTACTGTTATACCACAAACAGTAGTGAGAGTCGTGTAGGTTGTTACCGTTAAAACCACACAGTGTGTGGAGAGTCCGTGTAAGTTGTTACTGTTTATACAACACAGTGTGTGAGGTCGTTAGTTTGTTACTGTAAAACACAACAGTGTGTGAGAGTCGTGTATGTGTTACTGTTATAACCACACAGTGTGTGAGAGTCGTGTAGATGTTACTGTTAAACCAAACAGTGTGTGATAGTCCGTGTAGGTTTGTACTGTTAACAACACAGTGTGTGAGAGTCGTGTAGGTTGTTACTGTTATACCACACAGTGTGTGAGAGTCGTGTAGGTTGTTACTGTTATACCACACAGTGTGTGAGAGTCGTGTAGGTTGTTACTGTTATACCACAAATTGTGTGAGTCATGTAGGTTGTTACTGACCGTTATAGCACACAGTGTGAGAAAGTCGTGTAGCTTGTTACTGTTATACCACACAGTGTGTAAGAGTGTGTAATAGTCGTAAGGATGACTGCGTTACAAAAACCACACAGGTGTTGAAAGTCGGTGTAGAGTTACAGAATAACAGGGCAAAGGCCTGAAAATATGAAGCGGAACATAGACTCATTCCTTCACAGCTATGGCATAGATTCCATCCAATGTTATCATGATCAATTTTCATCCGGCATGCAGGCGTACATGATGTGCAATGTAACAGCAACATCAGGGTGCCCTGTAATAGTGGTTTTAAACTGCCTTTTTAGTACCTGGCAGAGGTCAGTGATCATGACAGTCAGTGAACAACCTCACAAGCGAGAAACAATGTTCGCTAAATCAGAAACGCGAGGGAAAGACCACAACTTCATAAATTTGAAAGTACCAATATTTGCTATAAGCAGTGAGGGGGGAAAGTCAGGCCTCTCTGACAAGCACCGCTGTTGCTGCTAGTGATCATAATTATACAAATAACAGGATAACTGGTGACCCCAAAGACAGACATTGATGACAGAGCTACAGTGGGAACCATACAAAAAGTGCGAAAAGAATAAAAAATATTGGTAAGCATTAGCAGCATCAGGCATCCTTCTCTGGCACCTGTGGTGTTGCTGATACATAGGTTTGTGTCATCCTTCTCTGGCACCTGTGGTGTTGCTGATACATAGGTTTGTGTCATCCTTCTCTGGCACCTGTGGTGTTGCTGATACATAGGTTTGTGTCATCCTCTCTGGCACCTGGTGGTGTTTCTTGATACCTAGTTTGTGTCATCCTTCTTTGGAGGCAACCTGTGGTGTTGCTGATACCTAGGTTTTGTGTCCATCCTTCTCTGCACCTGTGGTGTTGCTGATACATAGGTTTGTGTCATCCTTCTCTGGCACCCTGTGTGTTTTGCTGATTACTAGGTTTGTGTCACAAAATAAGGAAAGTGCGAATATTCTGATCAGAACAGTAATAACCTTAGAGGGACTAGTAAGTACTTACAAGAGAAATACACAGTTCAATTTCTGTGCCATCTATTTGGTTAATATCAGATGCAGTACGACATCGTCCCAGCAAGAACCACGATCACCATTTTGCTGCCAGACAAGCAAGTATCATCTATTATGTGATAGCAATTTCAGTCCCATAGCTCCAGGTATCCTGCCATAGCTGGACGTTAAAGATCCGCTCACCCCTAGAAAGTCTTGAAAACCAGAAATTGAGTCATTAGCATTCAGTACGGGACAGAAATTGGTACCAAACAACAGTCGAGGCGTGTGAGAAAGTAATTGCTAGCAAGACTCCGTGAGTACACGAGTAATTAGTCAGCAGCGTTCAACAGTACCCTAGATAGGGAATAGTTGCATAATAGTAAATACAAGCTAGGAATGCGTTATGTCTCAAAGGCCTAACACAGCTAAATCAGGAAGAGGGGATAGGGTAGTAACGGCAGGTGCTCATGTACGGAAGACGTATATCACCTACACCTACATGCGTGTACACACAGACAAAACTATTAATCACAACCAAATGACCGAATACATGTGTGTGTACAGAGAGGGAGAGAGGGAGAGGGAGGGAGAGAGGGAGAGGGCGGGAGGGATTGAGGGAGGGAGGAAGGGAGGAAGGCGGGCAGGCAGGCAGGCAGGCAGGCAGGCAGGTAGGCAGGCAGGCAGGCAGGCAAGCAGGCAGGCAGGCAGAGAGACAGGCAGGCAGGCAGGCAGAGAGGCAGGCAGGCAGGCAGGCAGGCAGGCAGAGAGGCACGCAGGCAGGCAGGCAGGCAGGCAGGCAGGTAGGAAGGCAGGCAGAGAGGCAGGCAGGCAGGCAGGCAGGCAAAGAGGCAGGCAGGCAGGCAGGCAGGCACCAGGAAAAAAACGGGAAGGCCCCAGGGAAAAAGGGGCAGGGGGAGGGCGGGGGGGCCAAGGAAAAGGCCCCCCTGGCGGGAAAAGGAAGGCAAAAAAAGAGAGGCCCGGCAAAGGCAGGGAAAAAAAGAGGCAGGCGGGGAAAAAAGGCCGGAGGCACCTCCCCCAAAGGTCAAATTTAAACCCCAAAAGGAATTTTTAACAATGGTTAAAAACCCAAAGGGGGTAGATGACCTGGAAAGAACTTTTTCCCAATTTTTTTCCCTACCTGGCTTTTTGGTAAAAAGTGGGGGGGACATAGGAAAGGAATGAATCAGTACCCCCCTTGAAGTTAAATTTTGATTTTCTGGGAAAAGAATTTCTGTTCCAAAGGTCGGACTACTAGAGACTTGTTGTCAAAGGGTTGGAACAGTTGGGAACTTGGAAAGAACCCCAGGTGAGGATGACAACCTCAAATTACACAAAGGGAGAGATACACCCACAGCTGCAAGAACACACACACACACAGCAAGGAATAAGACAGTGCAGTAAACAAATAGGAACAGGAGAGGATTCAAAGGTCTAAAAAAAAAATAAACACAAACAAATTCAAACCTTCGACAAGAAACCACAAGCTTTGAAAATTGGAATTTTAACAAGACGAAAATCCATGTACGTTAAATATAAGCATTCAAAAAAGATTATCAAAAGATCGGAAGGGAAAAAAATCGGTGAAGCACCGGAAATTACCCAAAAAAAGTATTTCAAATGTTAATACAATACCCAGGTTAAAAAAATTTTTCATTTGGGCCCTTTAGAACGTTCCCCAACATTTTTTTTTCAGCGATTTACAAATTAAGACAGGAATAGTAGACATTAAAAAACCCTAAACGTAAATTTAATTTCTTCGGGAAAGAATTTTCGTTTCCAAACTAAAAATTAAACTGTCCAAAATTTTGTCCTTTAAAATTGGAAAACCCTAGTTAGACTTTTAACAAGAATTTTATTGGGACTGGAAACCTCATTTTTACGCTCTTTTCTATTAAATTTTTCTTCTCATTGCTCCTGCCTACTTTCTGATAAACACCACCACACAGATTGTGATTTTACAATGCATCTAAACTTGAAATTTAGTTAACAAGGGAAGGTTTTAACAGTCTAAACTAATTCCTTTTAACACACCAAAATCAATTCACAACTTCGCCAAAGCCCCCTTTACAAGCTTGATTTACCAAGTTTTTAAAAGCCCTTTTTTAAAATTACCTCAAGCCCTTTTTCCTTTAAAACCACTCAAACTTTAATATAACTTTCCAGAAAATTCTTATCAAGTTTTAAAGTTATTCTAAGTGTTGAAAAGCTAATTCTAAGACTGGTTTTTAACCCCTCAAAAACCAGATGTCCATTTTAACGTCATACCTTCTTCTAGTTAAAAAATTATTTATTTAGGCTTGGCTTTTCCATTCCCATAATTTTTTTTTTCCCAACAGACTTGGTTCATTTAAATGTAACTACAGACTGTTTTTTAAACATTAAAAAAAACTACAAGTAAATTTAAATTATTCTACAAAAAGGCATTTTACCAGTAATTCCACAAACTTGATTTTAAACTTCCCCTTAAACTAAGATTTCCAAAAATTATAAAACCCTGGTTTTAACCCACTTATTTAAACTAGGGGGAAATTATTTTAACGTTAATACTGGGGCCCTTTTTACCGCTCTTTTTAGATTATTTTAAATTACTTACTACCAGACTGTGCCATTTTAACCAGCTCTACCTTACTATAGACTGTGCCTTTTAACCCAAGCTCTACCTTACTATAGACTGTGCCATTTTAACCAGCTCTACCTTACTACTAGACGGGTGCCATTTTAAACCAGCTCTACCTTATACCAGACTGTGCCATTTTAACCAGTTTAAACTTACTACTGGGACTGGCCATTTAACCAGCTCTACCTTACTACTAGACTGTGCCATTTTAACCAGCTCTACCTTACTACTAGACTGTCCCCTTTTAACCAGCTCTACCTTACTATAGAGTGTCCCATTTTAACCGGGTCTACCTTACTACTAGATGTGCCATTTTAACCAGCTCTACCTTACTACTGGGACTGTGCCATTTTAACCAGCTCTACCTTACTACTAGACTTTTCCCAAATTTTAACCAGCTCTACCTTACTACTAGACGTGCCATTTTAACCAGCTCTACCTTACTACCAGACTGTGCCATTTTAACCAGCTCTACCTTACTACTAGACTTTTGCCATTTTAACCAGCTCTACCTTATACTAGACTTTTGCCATTTTAACCAGCTCTACCTTACTACTAGACTGTGCCATTTTAACAGCTCCCTCAACCTTTCCCCTTCCCTTAGACTGTGCCTTTTTAAACCCAGCTCTACCTTACTCTAGACTGTGCACATTTTAACCAGCTCTACCTTACTACTAGATGTCCCATTTTAACCAGCTCTACCTTACTACTAGATGTGCCATTTTAACCAGCTCTACCTTATACTAGACTGTGCCATTTTAACCAGCTCTACCTTACTATAGGACTGTGCCATTTTAACCAGCTCTACCTTACTACTAGACTGTGCCATTTTTAACCAGCTACCTTTTCTACTAGACTGTGCCATTTTAACCAGCTTTTCCTTACTACTAGACTGTGCCATTTTAACCAGCTCTACCTTACTACTAGACTGTGCCATTTTAACCGCTCTACTTACTACTGGACTGTGCCATTTTAACCAGCTCTACCTTACTCTAACTGTGCCATTTTAACCAGCTCTACTCTACTACTAGACTGTGCCATTTTAACCAGCTCTACCTTACTACTAGACTGTGCCATTTTAAACCAGCTCTACCTTACTACTAGACTGTGCCAATTTTAAACAGCTTTTACCTTACAAACTAACTTGTGCAACATTTTAACCAGCTCTACCTTACACATAGACTGTGCCATTTAACCACTCTACCTTAACTACAACTGTGCCATTTAACCACTCTACCTTACTACTAGACCTGTCCATTTTAACCACCCCTCTCCTTACTACCAGACACAAACAATGAAAAACTGCACCATCAAAACACTCAACTAATAACAGATGAGATAAAAGTTAACATTAAAACCAGTAATATCAAGGAGGCTCGACTGCTAGACAAGTCGGGTCAACAACAAAGTGTTACGTTAAAATTCAATTCCATTGATGTCAAAAATGATCTAATAAGTTCCTCCATCTATAAACTGAGTAATGTGGATATAATGGAGTGCCTAACTAAAAAACGTCAGAACTTCAGAAAATTAAGCATGATAATGCAACAATAAAACAGTGCTTTACTGGTGATGGCATTATTATGGTAAAATTATCAGACACGGGTCGTAGGTTTGTAATAAAAAATAATCAAGAACTAACATGTTTCCTCACATTCACTGGTTTGACTGAACCTTGTTAAGATATATCTCAACACATTATCAACTATGTTCACTGCTGTACAATACTAGAATTTACCCTTATTTTAATCCATATTTTCATGACCGTTAGTGATTTAAAGGTAATTATACCCAGCTAAATTAAATAATTAACACAGCGTTAAACACCAGCGTTAAAACAACCAGGCCTTATAAACACCAGCCTTAATTAAAAACCAGCGTTAAACACCCAGCGTTCAGCAGTACTGAGGGGCAGTCTAGCGTGGGACAGTCTATCGAGGGGCAGTCTAGCAATGGGCAGTGTAGAGAAAGGCACTCTAGCGAGGGGCAGTCAGCGAAGTGCAATCTAGCGAGGGGCAGTCTAGCAAGGGGTACTCTAGCGAGGGGCAGTCTAGTGAAGGGCAGTCTAGCGACGGGCAGTCTATCGAGGGGCAATCTAGCGAGGGGCTATCTAGCGAGGGGCAGCCTAGGGAAAGGCAGTCTAGCGAAGGGCAGTCTAGTGAGGGGCAGTCTCGCGTGGGGCAGTAGGCGAGGGGCCAGTCTAGTGAGGGGGAGTCCAGCGTGGGGCAGTCTAGCAAAAGGCAGTCTAGCGAGGGGCAGTCAGCGAAGGCATCTAGGAGGGGCAGTTTAGCAAGGCGATCTAGTGAGGGGCAGCCTAGCGAGGGGCAGCCAAGCGAGGGGCAGTCTACCGAGGGGCAGTCTATCGAGGGGCACTCTGTAGAGGGGCAGTCTAGTGAGGGGCAGTCTAGCGAGGGGCAGTCTAGCGAAGGACAGCCTAGCGAGGGGCAGACTAGCGAGGGGCAATATAGCGAGGGGCAGACTAGCGATGGGCAGTCTTGTGAAGGGAAGTCTTGAGAGGGGAAGTCTAGCGAGGGGCAGTCTAGCGAAGAGCAGTTTAGTGAAGGGCAGTCTATCGAGGGGAAGTCTAGCGAGGGACAGTCTAGCGAGGCGCAGTCTAGTGAGGGGCAGTCAAGCGAGGGGCAGTCTAGAGAGAGGCAGTCTAGCGAGGGGCAGTCTAGTGAGGCGCAGTCCAGCGAGGGGCAGTCTAGCGAGGGGCAGTCTAGTGAGCGGCAGTCTAGCGAGGGGCAGTATAGCGAGGGGCAGTCTAGCGAGGGGCAGCCTTGCGAGGGGCCAGTCTAGCGGGGGAGTCTACGAGGGGCAGCCTTGCAAAGGGGCAGTCTAGCGAGAGGCATCTAGCGAGGGCAGTTACCAGGGGCAAAACCCACGAAGGCAATCTAGCAAGGGGCAGTCTAGCGATGGGCACTCTAGCGAAGGGCAATCTAACGAGGGGCAGTCTAGCGAGTGGAAGTCTAGCAACGGGCAGTCTATCGATGGGCAGTCTAGCGAGGGGCAATCTAGCGAGGGGCTGTCTAGCGAAGGGCAGCCTAGGGAAAGGCAGTCTAGCGAAGGGCAGTTATGAGGGCAGTTCGCTGGGCAGTCTAGCGAGGGGCAGTCTAGTGAGGGGCAGTCCAGCGTGGGGAAGTCTAGCAAATGGCAGTCTAGCGAGGGGCAGTCTAGCGAGAGGCAGTCTAGTGAGGGGCAGTCTAGCGAGGGGCAGTCTAGCAATTGGCAGTCTAGCGAGAGGCAGTCTTGCGAGGGGCAGTCTAGTGAGGGACAGTCAACCGAGGGGCAGTCTAGCCAGGGGCAGTCTTGCGAGGGGCAGTCTAGTGAGGGGCAGTCTAGCGAGGGGCAGTCTAGTGAGCGGCAGTCTAGCGAGGGGCAGTATAGCGGGGGGCAGTCTAGCGAGGGGCAGCCTTGCGAGGGGCAGTCTAGCGTGGGAGAGTCTATCGAGAGGCACTCTAGCGAGTGGCAGTCTAGCCAGGGGCAACCTAGCGAGAGGCAATCTAGCAAGGGGCAGTCTAGCGATGGGCACTCTAGCGAAGGGCAATCTAACGAGGGGCAGTCTAGCGAGTGGAAGTCTAGCAACGGGCAGTCTATCGATGGGCAGTCTAGCGAGGGGCAATCTAGCGAGGGGCTGTCTAGCGAAGGGCGCCTAGGAAGGCAGTCTAGCGAAGGGCAGTCTGTGAGGGGCAGTCTCGTGGGCAGTTACGAGGGGCAGTCTAGTGAGGGGCAGTCCAGCGTGGGGAAGTCTAGCAAATGGCAGTCTAGCGAGGGGCAGTCTAGCGAGAGGCAGTCTAGTGAGGGGCAGTCTAGCGAGGGGCAGTCTAGCGAAGGGCAATCTAGCGAGGGGCGTCTGCGAGGGCGGCCAGTGGAAAGGTCTAGCGAAGGGCAGTCTAGTGAGGGGCAGTCTTCGCCGTGGGGCAGTCTAGCGAGGGGCAGTTTAGTGAAGGGGCAGCCAGCGGGGGAAATCTAGCAAAGGCAGTCTAAACGAGGGGCAGTCTAGGCAGGCTTGGGGGGCAGTTCTTGCGAAAAGGCAGTCTTGCGAGGGGCAGTCCCAGTGAGGGACAGTCTCCGAGGGCAGTCTAGCAGGGGCAGTCTGCGAGGGGCAGGGCTTGTGAGGGGCAGTCTAGCGAGGGGCAGTTAGCGAATTGGCGCTAGCAAAAGGACGTCTAGCAGGGGCAGGGCTAGCGAGGGCAGTCTAACGAGGGGCAGTCTACCCAGGGGCAGTTTTAGGAGGGTGGCAGTAGTGGGAGCCCTTTTAGCGAGAGGCAGCTAGTTAGGGGAGCTAGAGGGGGTTGCGGGGGCAGCTAGGAAGGGAGTCTGTGAGGTAGTTAGGAGGGGCACAGTCTGCGAGGGGAGTCTGCATAATCGAGGGGCAGTCTAGCCAGGGGCAGTCTTGCGAGGGCAGCTAGTTTTGCGTCTAGCGTGGGGGTAAATCTAGCGAGGGCAGCCTTCGAGGGCCAGTCTACGGGGGCAGCTAGGAGGGGGAGTCTTTGGAGGACAGTCTAGGAGGGGCAGGCAAGGGGGGCAGTCTAGAGAGGGCATCTTGGAGGGCAGTCTAGTGAGGGGCAATCTAGCGAGGGGCAGTCTAGGGTGAGTTTTTGCAGTTAGGAAAGGGGGAGTCTAGTGAGGGGCAGTCTAGTTAGGGGCAGTTAGCGAGGGCAGTCTAGGAAGGGCAGTCTTTCGAGGGCAGTCTAGTGAAAGGCAGTCTAGTGAAAGGCAGTCAGTGAGGGCAGTCTAGCGAGGGGCCGTTAGGATGGGAGTCTAGCGAGGGGCAGGTCTAGGAGGGGCAGCTAGAGGGGCAGTTTGCGAGGGGCAGTCTAGGAAAGGGCAGTCTAGCGAGGGCAGTCTAAGGAGGGACAGTCTAGTGAGGGACAGTCTAGCGAGGGGGAGTCTAGCGAGGGCAGTCTAGCGAGAGGCAGTCTAACGAGGGGCAGTTTTAGCGAGGGGTGCCATCGAGGGCACCTAGCAGGGGCAGTCTAGCGAGAGAGTGTAGGGCAGTCTAGCGAGGGGCAGTCTAGTTAGGGACAGTCTCGAGGGCAGTCTAGCGAGGGGGAGTCTAGCGAGAGGCCAAATCTACGAGAGGCAGTCTAGCGAGGGGCTGCCCATCGGGGGGGCAGCTAGCGAGGGGCAGTCTAGCGAGGGGCAGCCCAGCGAGGGGCAACAGTGAGGGGCAGCTACGAGGGCTTTTTGGAGGGGCAGCTAGCGAGGGGCAGCAAGCGAGAGGCAGTTACGAGGGGCAGTCTATCGAGGGCATTATCGAGGGGCAGTCTAGGAGGGGCGTCCTAGCGAGGCAGTCTAGCGAAGGCAGCTAGCGAGGGGCAGCTAGCGAGGGGGATCCCATGGGGGAAACTAGCGGATTGGGGCAGTCTTGTGAAGGAAGTCTTGGAAGGGAGTCTAGCGAGGGCAGTCTGCAGGGCGTTAGAGGGGATCTAGCGAGGGGCGCTAGCGAGGGAGTCTGGGGAAGGGAATCTAGAGGGGGGCAGTCTAGCGAGGGGTTGCTAGTTGGGGAAGGGCTAGGGGGGTGTCTAGCGGGGGCATCTAGCGAGGGCAGTCTGCAGAGGCAGTCTAGCGAGGGGCAGTCTAGCAGGGGCTGCCTAGCGAGGGGACGGAGGGGCCAAGCGAGGGGCAGTCTAGCGAGGGGCGTCTACTGAGGCGTAGCGAGGGCATTACGAGGGGCAGTCTAGCGAGGGGAAGTCTAGCGGAAAGGGTCTAGTGAGGGGCAGTCTAGGAGGGGCAGTTGGCGATGGGCAGTCTAGGAGGGCAGCTAGCGAGGGCAGTCTTGGAGGGACATGTTAGGATGGAAATCTAGGAGGGGCCGGGGGAGGGCAGTAAAGGGGGGGCAGCACTGAGGGGCAGTCTAGCGAGGGCAGCTAGGGGAGGGGCAGTCTTGCGAGGGCAGTCTGCGAGGAGGTTTCTAGTGAGGGGGAAATCTAGCGAGGGGTTATCAAGGCGCAGTCACTCAGGGACAGTCTAGCGAGGGCAGTCTAGTGAAAGGGGCGTCTTTGAGGGGAGTCTAGTCGGGGCATTTTGCGAGGCGTCTAGCGGGGGGCAGTCTAGTGAGGGGCAGTCTAGCGAGGGGCAGTCTAGCGAGGGCAGTTTAGCGAGAGGCAGTCAGGAGTGTAGCGTAGGGGCAGTTTGCGAGGGGCAGTCTAGGAGGGGAGTCTAGGTGCAGTCTATGAGGGGCAGCCCAGCGAGGGGGAAATCTAGCGAGGGGCAGTCTGGAAGGGCAGTCTAGCGAGGGCAGTCTAGCGAGGGGACTTAGCGGGTCAGTCTAGCGAGGGGGCAGCCTAGCGAGGGGCAGTCTAATTTAGGGGCAGTCTAGCGAGGGGCAGTCTAGCGAGGGGCAGTCTAGCGAGGGGCAGTCTTGCGAGGGCTTTCTTGGAGGGGCAGTCTAGTGAGGGGCTTATAGGGCAGTTTTCCAGGGCAGTCTAGCGGGGGG